>JBBMKE010000010.1:50498-61492 GCA_037834125.1 Lippia alba | reverse complement strand
TGGACACCACCCCAAGTCCCCCAAGTTTGGTCCTGAGCTCACGTTTGTTTCTGGCTGTCAGGTCGATAAAGGACCCATAATTACAAATTCTTGACTGAGGGACCCATCTCCGACCTCCTCGCCCGCATCAGAGGTGGAAGCCATTTTTGGGCCGGATCAGAGTCTTATCTATATCCATATATCACAAAAAATGTCTATAAAAGTTTAATTTAATGTTTTTTTTGGTCCTATTAATTTAATTTAATGTTAACAGTGTTGATTATATGAGGAGTTTTGATTAATCAATAAAAGTTAGAGTTAATTCCAAACACCTCTATCTTTAAGGGTTAGTGCAGTTTGGCCCTTAGACGTTGTAAGACGTAATATTTAACCTCTTTAGATAATTTCGGTGGAGTATTTCGGGCAGAAAATACATACCCCATTCGATCCTGTTGACCGTTAGAAGCATCAAAATTCATGTGCAAAGCTTTGTCGATTATGTACAATCTTTGACTGGTGATTCCTCCTTCGTTGGTTGTTCGATTTTAATTTTAAAACCACTGTTGTGTTCATTGCGTCGAAAAATTCAATTTGATGTATAATATCAACATATTTGGAATTTGATTTATACAAATTTACCACATAAATCACGCCAAAACAAATTGAAGAAAATATTTTCTAATATTTCGTTTAAAAGGGATTAAATGTTATGTTTTATAAAAATTAAAAAGTAATCACATCGATTCAAAATTTTGGAAATAAGACGCACTAACCTCAAAGTTTCACATTATGACTAAAGCTTAAAATTTAAAATGTAATTTCTTGTATTTTGAAAATTTATGAATCCCCTTTATAATTTAAAATTACGAAGAAGAAAATTTGAAAACTGTCAAAATATAATATGAATAATGTTTTAGCAAATAATCTATTTTGTTATGTGTTTATTCATACTTTTTTATGTTTTAAATGAATTGGAGTGTTTTAGTTAGCTTTAATTCACACTTTTAAGTTTTAACTTATATACAATTTCTCTTTTAAAAAAAAAATTGAAATCAATTAATTTATTATCAATTACGATAACTAATTTCTCGTCAAATTGTATATACCTAAAACAATGAGACAACCAATCATAATGCATAAATAGTATAGGTCAAACCTATAAATATTTCTTGATTATCATATTTCCTTTTAACCAAATTGCCCAGAACCTCATTTTGAAATTCATTTCTTTAACTCATTGTTTTAATATTTAAATATGTTATTATTATTATTTTTTTGGTGGGGAATTATTTTAGTAAATGATGAAGAACAAACATTCATTTATGAGTCATTAGGTTTTGATTTGTGGTTTCTTTTACTATTGTGTACAGTTAATGCAACAAACCTTACGTATCCTTAATCATACAACTTCTTTATAACTCCAATTAATTTTCATTAGTTTCCAATGTTGAATACTATCATTAAATACTTGTTTCCCCATTCATAAAGAGCCCTTTTGGCTTCAAAAATTCATTTCCATAACAAGAAAATAAACACAAAATTTCAAGCTACTCAATTAGGGGGTGTTTGCAAAAACTAATGCTCCCATAAAGAGTTTAAAATTATGACAACTTGAAAACAAAGTAAAAGGTAAAAATAAATACAATTCAAATTTATAAATAAAAGATAAATGTTCATTTAGTTACAAAAACTATTTAAAAGTAAAAGTTATTAGTTAACTTTTATATTATAGTTTTTCATTCATTTTCCCTTAACACAAACGAAAGTTTTTTTTTTTAAAACACGAAAAGTTTTTATCTCCATAAAAGATTAGTCATAATAGACGACATAGTAAAGAATGAAAATGGGAACTAGATCATGGGTTTTGTTGTTGTGAAGTGGAGATAATTTTAATATCATCATGTCGTAGTTATTGGGTCGAGGAAGGATTAAAGATTCCACGGAATAGACGGTTTAATTTATAAAATTGAAGCAAAATGTGGTTTTAAAGTGGAGATAAAACTTATTAACGCTGGCGAGGCGAACATCCACTCGATGTTATAAGATTAAAAGTCAAATATATCAGGAGATCGAGAAGTGACCTCGCAGATGCTTTGTTTAGGATCAGCTGATTGATGGAGGAACATAGATGTGTTTTGGAAAATCAGTTGAAAAATTCCTTGTGGATATAGAGGATATGAATGATAATTAGTTTAACTTGCTTATGATACTAAAATGATATCGTGCTAAAAATAATAAAAATTAATTTTCTAAGTAATTACAAATAACTACGATAATATACTTTATTTTAGCTGAATTTACCAAGACTCCGAAAATAGTCTGTTTTGGAATTGTTTTCTTTAATATTCACAAATTCCTAAAATAGGATTACTTATTCTTGGTGGGACCAAATTAGATTACTCATGAATTGTTTTCTTGCAAAGTAATAACTGCAAAAATGTTAGAAGTTCAAAACTGAAAAACCTTATTAAATGACACACAAAACATGAAATAAAAAATGTGAAGTGATCATGTTAGGTTATTTGCCGCGTCACGCGTGGCGGAAAGGCAAAGTTTATTATACCAAGTCAATTGTAAGAACCTTCTCGGTGATATAATTAAACATACAATAATGTAAATTGAGTCATTCTAACACGAATTTAACTCAGACTGAATTATATAGACTAACAATTATCAAATGCCATATATTTATGGCGTGGTTGTAATATTTAAAAAGTATAATTAATTGAATATACAGTATACATATTTACTCTATAATGAACATTTTAGTTATTGGAAGCTAATTATGGCCTGGCCTTTTATCTATCATAAATGTAGGCAATCCTAGGAGTTATGAAAATTCGAGAGGGCTATAATCCAAGATGCTGGAGGTTACATCTTCAGACCAGGTAACGATGTTGGGAAATCGCAGGCTTTTGATAGAAATCCCATATAATTTTGTTCAGGCAATCTTGTATGGAAGCATTGTGTATGTAACAATTGGTTTTGAATGGACAGCTGCTAAAATACTTTTGGTTTTTACACACGCACACTCAAGCAGAATTCAAACACGAGACCTCGCCCTTGAGAACCAATCCATTCAATTTTTAATGCTTGATAAACTCTGTGTAATGGGAAAAGATTATGAAAATTTCTCTATTATAAAAAATCATATAAAAAAACTTGTGCTTGAAAAGTAAGTGCTTGAGCCTGTTTGAGTTTATATATGCGCATGCTTCAATGGGGTAGGGGTGCCGGGTGCTTAAGTAAATAAAATTTTCATGTGTCTATCTATATATATTCACTTTTATCCCAAAAATGAAAGAATAAATCTATATTCACTTTTATGATTTTATCCCAAATAATAAAAGAATGTTTATTCTTTGACATAATAATGTTGGAATTTAAGAACAAGGATGGTTGAACAATTAGGATGGAAAGAGGTTTAATTTGAATGAAGAAAAGTTATTTGGTTATTTTGGACTTTTAGATTTCGTATGTGATTTGATGGCTTCGGATGTATTAGGAATTTTAAGAATGGGAGAATAACGTTAATGAATATGGAAAAATGATCTGTAGGCAGAGACTTGGAATTTTGGAAATGCGATTCTTTTTCATTCATTACAAATGCAAATGGGTTGTACATATATTTATAGTTGTTGCTTGCCGACTTTGCAATGTCGGTTAATCAAGCTTTTAACAATATTTTATTCTTGATTTTTATTGCTAATTAATCATGTGCTATTCTAGATTATTCCACATAATTCTTACTAACCTATTGCAAGATTTTTCAAGAGATAATTCTACAAGATAAAATATTTATTCTAGTTTTTATGAGCACCATATTTTAATAGTGATTCTGCAGCTAGGTTTGGAGGCAATACTTACTAAATTGTAGCTTAAAGGACAACCAATCACATAACAATCAAGCGAAGAATATTGTGTTGCTATAAAATGAAAAGAATCTAGACACCAGAAGCTGCCCAGAGCAGTTTCAGCACAAAGTTTTGATGAATGAAAGACATGTCCAGCATCGTGTTAATCGTGAAACAGAGATTCTACGCCATGGAATGAATGAATTAAAGAATTAATCATATATAACTCCGGTTCAGAATGAAACAGAATTGCAAACCACTAAAAATGGTGCATAATAACTGGATAACTAAATTCATCAATCGCAGAACGCAAACATCTCAAAACTCAGAATCTGCTAGCTAAGAGACTCGTGTAACCAATATCATTACCAAGAAACCAAATTAGTTATCCAGTTATTAGCTAAATAAGAAAAGAGGACACTAAAAAACCAAACTGGATAACTTTATTTATCAAGACTTAATTTTAGCTGATATTATATCATATAGTGCAAAAGTATTTTGAACTTCTATATATTATAGTGTAGATTATTTCTTTGAGAAATATTTATTTGAATTTTTTTTAATATTTAATATTAAAATAAACATATTTATCTAAACTATCCTTTTGTATAGTCTAAAATTACAATCTTTTAACATAGTTTTTTACGTTCATAATTAGTTTTATTTTATTATTTTCTATATTGTAGATCTTATCTACTGTTATAATATAGTAGGGGGCGTTTTATTTGTTTTTCGTTCCTTTTAAATTAACTAAATTAAATTTTTCATAGAATAATTTGTTTAAATTTTTTGATTTTTTAAAGAGATTAATAATTTTAATTGAGTTTAATATTAAATGCAGATTTATTTTTTAAAATATATTACAAATTACGTAAAATTGTACTATAATGACTAATCAATTAAATCATGGATACCATTTCCATAAAAGGTCCTACAATTTTGAATTTAAAATTAAATCTTTCAAAATAAAAATAATTAATTAGGTTACATAAATTACTTCATCAAAGAGTACTTATTTCCAATATAACAATTTATTTATTTGCTCCAAAAAATAGAACTAATCCTTGCTCCTTCCATTCATTTTCATTTATTTATTTATTTATTCTTGCTTTTTTGTTCTTATTCATTGTCTAGATATTGAATTATGTTTGTTCTTCAATTATTCATTCATACTTACACAATTTTCTCTTTTTAAGTCGATTTATATTAACATCTAGATTATTGATCGATTTATTATATTTTTTGTTAGATAATGATCCAACGTCTATGTATTTGGTATGACATCAACCATCATACATGAACTACGATATATCAATAATCATCATACACGAACTACAATAATTTCTTGAAAATATTCTTTTGATGGCGAAGGTTAGATGATTTTTGTATTCGCACTTTTTTATATATTCGTTATTTGTAGTATCATTATGATCATATAGTGTAAGAATATTTTTATAGTTATTCATTATTAGTTATTTTATTTCACCGTATTTGCAATTAAAATATAAATAAATTATTTTTCATATTAAGAAATAATTATAAAATATTTTAGAAACACTTAAAATAATGTAGAGAAGTGTACTCAAAATCTAGAATAATTAGCATTTGTAAAATATACGAGAAAATTCTAAAATTTCATAATATTTTTATAAATTATTTTTTACTTTTCGATATTTTGGATATCCACTGTTGATTTATAGGAGTGAAATATATAAATAATTGATTTGTTGTGTTTAATTTTCATAACTTATTTTAAAATAGTTTTATAGGTGGAACTCACGTTCATTTTTCTAGTATCCATAATAGATGGGGTTTTTAAATTATATTTTCTCTCATTAAGTAAAAAAGAGAGTAAAACAGACTACAATTATTACATGTTTGTATTGAGAAAAGTTGGATACAAGTAAAATAGAAAATTGAATACAATATAGGAGATGAACAACTTGAGAATGGCGAGGTGAGTTAAGCACGAATTTTGAATTTGAAAATGGCAAAGATGATCAAGATCACGGCCAACTTGCCAAGCAAATCACAAACAACCACCACAAAGCCAAGATGCATACGACGCAGACAAACCATTTGATAAAATTGTCAGCCATAAAAATCACCCACCTAGTGAAGCAGAACAGAAAAAGGCAGAGGTTGATCTTTGACTGCTTGGACTGGGAAGGGTAGGGGTCACACAGAAGCATAGTACCCTAAAAATGGAAACAAAACCGAAATTAAACAATGGAAACGAGAGAATATATATATGTGTTGGACTACACACCAAAATCATCATAAGAACAATAAATGGAGAGAGAGAAAATGTATACCACCTCAAAGGCATCGAATCAGAGCGTGTTGGAGATGTTTTGTATGACATCTGCACACCAAAATCATCATATATTAGAGAGAGAATGACAATAATAATAAAAAATTAAACGAGGGAGAAAGAGAGATTATATATATTTACCATCTCAAAGGAATCAGAGCTAGTTAGAGATGTTTTGTATGCAATCTACGCACCAAAATCATTATTGATCAGAGATAAGCACATACAATCATAGAGATAAGCACATACAATCATCATCCATCAGAGATAAGCACATACAATCATACAGCTTATCAAAATTATCATACAGCTTATCAATGCTCCAAAATCGGTGGAATCATCCATAGAATGGGAAGTAGTGAGTGGAAGAGCCCCACTCCAACTCCAACTCCAACTCCAAGCTTCATCTTCATCTTCATGGCTACAACTCCAACTCCAAGGTGGCTAGGCTTCATCTTCATTGGGAGAAGCTGCTGCATTGGAAGCTTGGAAGCCTGCATTTGTTTGAGAGAGAAGCATGGTTCGCCGTCGCCGTCACGGGGAACGGAACGGAGGCCACCGTTCCAATTCCGTTGCAATGTCGCGGAACGATCGACGCAAAAACGCGGTCACCTCGTAAAAGATGTATAAAATCCCAAAAACTGTTTAAAACTTATTAATTTATTAATTTATGTTAACATTAGTTTGTATTATATGTACATTTGTCAAATGCATTATTATATGTTTCATTCCGAATAGCATTTAATTAATGTTGTTTCCTTTTCTTGTTCAATAATTTCTTTCTCCATTTAAAAAAAAAAAATCAATTTTCGAATTTTGATTTTTTCTTTTTCCGAATTTTGAATGTGTTTTATCATCATTTTCCAATTTCATTTTGAACTTTTGTGCAAGATTCCATATTTCCACTCACAATATGGAATATATTGTTTTAATCGTTTAGTATCCTATAATATTAGCTTTGTTGCAAAATCTACATTTTACGTTTTTACGTTCCTCACAAATATATCACGCTAAAATAATTAATAATACTATATATATAATTGTACAATTAAAATATATGCTGCTACATTTAAATAAAATTATAATTTTTTTTTAATTCACACACTCTCAAGTGTGAAAAATTCAAGATCTTCCCCTAAAAAATAAACCTATTAACTATTTGTATCAACTTTGTAGGCAAATAAAATTATAAATAACTAACTCAAAATTGTTAAAAAATTTCTAGCAAAATAAAATATAAAAGAAAATACATTCACAAATATGTATCGGACCTGGCTAAAACATGTATTATAAACTAAAAAATTCGATCCATTAAAATAAAAGGCAGCCCATTACTCACTTTTAATTTTAGCCCATTAAGAAAAGTCTAGTTTTATCTATGCGTGATGTGTCTTCTTCTGCAGAAACCGGACCTCTTAACCTCTATCTGCCGTCGTCTTCCCCATTCCTTTCCGCTCCAGGCGTTATAGCGCCACGGAACGTCATTCCATGGCAGAGAAGCGCGGTTCCAGCTTGATCCAATCCACCAGATTATGCTGTCCTGATGGACGGTTTGGATCTAGCGCTCGTAATCCCGTCAGCATTTCTATTAAGACCACACTAAAACCATAAACGTCGCTCTTCGCATACAAGTGGCCTGATTGGAGAGATCAACGTGATTAGAAACAAGTCTATCCGTTACATTTTCAATATATGGGAATCAGAATAATTTTATTACCTGTTGCAATGTATTCAGGTGCAGCATATCCATATGTTCCCATGACCTGTGTGGACACATGGGATTTACTCCCTGTTGGCCCCATATTTCCCAAGCCCGAAATCAGATATCTGGGCATGGTATGACTGACACCAAAATTACACAAAACACCCAAAAATCAGTACAATTTCAACCATATCATCAAGAATGAAAAGAGAAAAACACACAAAAGTTAATTCTTACCCCATCGAGCAAGATGTTAGAGGCCTTGAAGTCCCTGTAAATAACTTTCCTGTCCGATGCGCGCAAGAAAGCGAGACCGCGAGCCGCTTCAATCAATATCTTAAGGCGAATATCCCATGGAAGTGGCTGAGCAGCAGAGCCCCCTAAAATGATTAACAAAATTATTCAGTACCTACTGATGAAGAAGAATACAATTATGTATGTACATGACAACATAATGAATCACTTACTGCCAAAAGGATGGTTCTCTAAGCTGCCTTTCTGCATGTATTCATAGACAAGCAACAACTATTGATCCTCCCAACAGTATCCCAACAGCTTGACCAGATTTGCCATGTACTCGTAGACAAGAAACAACTCTTGATCCTCCCAACAGTATCCCAACAGCTTGACCAGATTCGGATGAGAAAGTCTTCCCAGAAAATTCACCTCAGACTGCAAATACATACAAATCATGCATTGTATTAATTCATGCACAGATTGGAATTAAGATTTGTTGTGTATGAGAAGAATGATGAGATAAGGGCGATGACTGTGTTTATATAGGCAAAGAACTGAAAATCGGCTTAGGCAGCTGGGTAATAAATCAGTCGGTGCGCCGATTAGCCACACCTAACCCCGACTTGTAAGTCGTCGTTCCAAGGAATCTGAGCCCAATTGACTTGCTTTCTTTAATGTTCCCCAACGCTTTCCTATTTTTTTCCTTCTTTCTTTGTTTTCCAAAATTTTTCCTTACTAATTATTTTTAAAAGCACATTATTATAAATATAAACACAAAATCAATTAGAATTACAATTTGCAGCAATTAACACACGTGTGAACACATATCTCACAGGTTCGAGATCTATTGAAATATGTGTGTAAAACAGAAATCTGCCTACCACCACGTAGACGAATTGAAGCTCAAGTGGAGGGTACGTAGACTCCTTCTAAATGTTGTAGTCAGCCAAAGGGCATGGCATAGTCATAAAGAGGGTACTTTCTAAGATTCTTGCCGGCCAAGATCAACCTTTGCTGGTCGGGGGAATGCCCTCTTTGTCCTCGATCTTGGACTTCGTGGCTGAGCTTTCCACCTCGATCGAGGGTGGTTTGGATGGTGAAGACTAACTGAATAGTTAGTGTTTTCACGAAGATCTGCATATGAGAACAAATTCGTTAGATAACAAAATCAAATTAAAGGCACACAGTTCACACATAAACCTAAACCAGTACACCGTCCAATCTAATTTGAAATATAGTTTGTACTGACTTTTTGTTTCAATCGGGAAGGCAAAATATATATAGGGAGGATTGAAAGATTTCTTGTGTAGGAAAAGATTAGAAAAACACACGAGTTAATTCTTACCCCATCTAGCAATATGTTAGAGGCGAAATCCCGATAAATGACTTGTTTCAGAGAAGCGTGCAAGAAAGCTAGACTGCGAGCCGCTTCAATCAATATATTAAGTCGAATATCCCATGGAAGTGGCTGAGCAGCAGAACCCCCTAAAAGGATCAAGAAAATTCAGTACCTAATGATGAAGAAGAATACAATTATGTATGTACATATAACAACATAATAAATCACTTACTCCCAAAAAGATGGTTCTCTAAGCTGCCTTTTTGCATGTATTCATAAACAAGGAAAAACTCTTGATCCTCCCAACAGTATCCCAACAGCTTGACCAGATTCGGATGAGAGTCTTCCCAGAAAATTCACCTCAGACTGCAAATACATACATACATACAATTTGTATTATAAATCACAAATCTGGAGAATATTTATTTAAGAAAGAAATAATCCTTCCAATAAATAGATTGATGTACCTGCCATTCTGCGATTCCAGCTTTCCCTTCGCTCCTTACGTCATGCATTTCATGCATTGTAGTAATTCCTTGAATCAAATCATGCACAGATTGGAATTAAGATTTTTTGTGTATGAGAAGAATGAATGAGATGCCTGTGTTTATATAGGCAAAGAACCGAAAATCGGCTTATGCAGCTGGCTAACAAATCAGTCGGCGCGCCGATTAGCCACACCTAACCCCGACTTGTAACTTGTAAGTCGTCGTTCCAAGGAATCTGAGCCCCACCAATTGACTTGCTTTCTTTAATGTTCCCCAACGCTTTCCTATCTTTTTCGTTCTTTCTCTTTTTTTCCAAAATTTTTCCTTACTAATTATTTTCAAAAGCATATTATTATAAATATAAACACAAAATCAATTAGAATTACAATTTGCCACAATTAACACACATGTGAAGACATATCTCACAGGTTTGAGATCTCTAATGCACCGACACTTCTAAAAATATTATTTTACCGTGTCGTGTCGTGTCGCGTGTTGGACACCGTGTCCGACACTCCTCACATGAAAAATTCAAAAAAAAAAAAATCCATGTCGCCGTATTCATGTCGTGTCGTGTCCGTGTCCATACATTATAGTTTGAGATCCATTAAAATATGTGTGTAACAAAGAAGTTCAACTTCAAAATAAGCTAAACCACAATAAAACTAAATAATTTGTACTTTTTGAAGTTTAGTAGAGTAAAATTTATAATATTTTCATCTAACTAAGGAATGAGAAGTTATAATTATATTAGTAATCCCTGAATGTTTTTGATTGTGTTAATTATAAAATTAGTATTATTTAAATATATATATTAAATTAAAATTTTTTGTTAATATTTATTTCATAAAATATAGCACAAAATTAGGCCTAAATTTTAAAATATAGCACAAAATAAAAATTAGAAAATAATAAAAAGAGAACAAAAATATATAATAAAAAATGAGCTATATGTCCCCACAACCCTGTGTTTTAAGAAAAGAGCAAAAAAAAAAAAACTGTGAAAAAAAAATTCGTTCAAAAAACCTTATATTTTTTATTTTTTGCACACTGCCCCCTCATTCCATTTGGTCAACAAATG
>JBBMKE010000010.1:14300-30420 GCA_037834125.1 Lippia alba | reverse complement strand
TATATTTCGATTTAAACTTATAGATAAAATATAAATATTATATTAAAATATAAAATTTTAGATTAAAAAAATATAAATTTTTTAATTAATATTACAAATATATCACTATAATTTCAGTATACCCCTAAGGATAGAATTGAATATTTTAAAAATAATTTCTTTGATATAATCAAAATTTAATACTGTAATTAACGGTTTATGCAATTTGTAAGAGAAAATGTAAACTTCAAGATTATTTGTAATTTCTCAAATTTCACGGAAGAATTCGTATTTTTATCATATCTCAGGGGTTGTTTTTAATTATATCTTTTATCTCGAATCACATAATAATGTACTAGGTCGCGAGTATATATTAATAATATATTTTTATTTACTCAATATCGATTTCCAATGAATGAAAAACTAAATATATAAGTTCACTAATTAAACTGATGCGTGGAATTTTGTTCAAGTCACACCAAAGTGGCGCCCCTCAACACTTAGTTGGGGTCGTTCTTTCGTCCGGTTTTGATCGAACCAAACCGAAAGCTCGGTTAATCGATATTTTCAGCCCGGGTTGGGGTTTTGGCAACAACACCAATCCAAGTTATTCAACATATTAATTAATACTTATTTTTTTTGATTTTATAGTCCATTTCTATGGGTCGAATCGGGACGGACCACTTAGGTATAAAGTTCTCTCTGCTAATGATAGTTATGTTATCATACTTAATAGTTAGTAGATAGAAATATAATAGAGGAAGGAGGGAAAAAATAAAAAATTGCATCCGATTCGGTTTGGAGCAGGTTAATCGGATCAAAAACCGAACAATCCCAATCACATAGTTTTCGATTTGGTTTAACCCGGCTACCAAACTCTTAAAATTAAGACCAAATCATAAAAGCTCGGTTCGGCCCGGTTCGTTAGGCCTTTTCGGTTGCAATTTTCTTGGCACATTCCTACATTAAACACCAACAAATGTCTTGTTCACACTACCTAGTACCTAACCTTGAAACAAACAACACAACACAAAATAGGAAAAAACAGTGCAACCGTGAAATCATGCATGTCTTCATCTATAAATAAAAGCATCAACTCTAATTCCCTACCATGTTATTTTGTTCAAGAACGACTACAATAGTGGCCAAGAATGACTACTGACCTTACTGCTGCATCCCTTTGCATAATCCTAGCATTACTACTATCCCTACTCCTAACAAAAAACCTGAAAAAAACAAAAACAAAGCCAAACCTTCCTCCCGGCAGCCTGGGATGGCCGATCTTCGGCGAGACGATGGAGTTCTTCCGGGCCGGGATGGACGGAATGCCGCAGAGATTCATGGAGGAAAGGAGGGAGAAGTACAAATCAGATGTGTTCAAGACATCCATCATAGGACAGCGCGTGGTCGTCCTGGCAGGCCCGTCGGGGAACAGGTTCATGTTCGGGAATGAGAATAAGGTGGTAAGAGCGTGGTGGCCGCCGTCGGTGAGGAAGATCCTGGGGAAATGCATAGTGAACACCGTTGGAAATGAAGCTAAGATCATGAGGAAGATGGTGGCATCTTTCATGAGTCCAGATGCGTTCTCAAGGCTTAACTATGTGAAGCTTATCAATGTAGTCACACAACAACATCTTGATGCTCATTGGGAAGGTATGTTAGTGTGGGGAAGACCATTAGTATTACTTCACTTAAGAAATTTTATTTATTCTTTTGTTGAAGTGTCACTTATATAAGAATTCAAAAGTTAAGTTTACTTAACTCCATGAAGTTTTTTTAGATTATCCGTTTATTTTAATCCTAAAGGTGGTTTGGCGTAATTTTTTCAGGAAATTGAACTTTTGGCTTGTTTTGGATGAGGAAATGGAGGAAGGTGTTTTTAGAACTCGTAAATTTATTCATGTGTTTTTTGGATATAAAATTATTTTTAGGAATTTTTCATTAATTTCTTCCGAGGTTTCTTTGTTAGTGGCTTGGATAAAGTAATGGAATCTAATGCACATTAATTTTTAAAAATATTATATTTTTGTCTCGGAAACGGTCATGAGGGTAAATTTAAGAATAATCCATATCGCTTGTGAAAATAAATATTTCCACATTGTTCTGGATAATTGTCATGCTATAAATCCAAGAAAAACCTATGTCAATTATGATGCATATTTGCACGAACACTTATGAAAATATTATATCTTTGTTTCTGATAACTATTATGTGGTTAATCCAAGAAAAACCTATGTCAATTATGATGCATATTTGCACAAACACATGAAAATATTATATCTTTGTTTCTGATAACTATTATGTGGTTAATTTAAGAAAAATCCGTATTGACACATTTATATTGTATTGTATCCGTATTCGTATATCCGTAACAAGTATCTAATGACGAACTCGACCTCTAAACGGGTGTTCTCTTGCTTTGAGTGAAGGGGGTTTACATGCATCTCTTAGCTTATAATCAAGTCTCCCTCAAAATAGAGAGTATTTTTCTACGATCTTTGTTAACACTTCAGTTAAACATGAGTGCTATTCCTGTTTGTGTTGGTGAAGGTAAAAAAAGGGTGAAAGTATTCGACACTGTAAAAGCACATACATTCGAAGTTGCATGTCGGCTTTTCATGAGCCTCGAAGATGCAGACCAAATTGCCAATCTCGCAGCTCTCTTCAACATATTTCTGAAAGGAATAATCTCAAGCGACGTTTACTTTCCCCGAACAAGATTCTACAATGCAATGAAAGCTACATCTGCCATAAGGAATCAGCTTCTACAGATACTCAGACGCAGACGAGCCGCTTTGGAAGAGAAAACCGCCACAACAACGCAAGATCTCCTCTCACATCTGCTTACATCGCCTTATGAAAATGGACAGTTCATGCCTGAATCAGTGATCATAAATAACATATTAATGCTACTCTTTGCTGGCCACGACACCTCCACCTCTGCAATGACAATGCTCGTCAAATACCTCGCGCAGTTTCCTGAAATATACGATAAGGTCTTCAGAGGTAAGAGAAACTTCTCCTTTTGACCTTTATTTTAACGAAAGAAGGAAACTTCAAGTGTCTTGACTATGATTCTGGCGAAACAGAACAAAAGGAGATTGCTTCATCAAAGGTGCCAGGAGAGTATGTGAAGTGGGACGACGTACAGAAGATGAGGTATTCATGGGCTGTGGTTTCCGAAGTTATGAGGATATTGCCACCTGGCATAGGTGCTTTTAGAGAAGTAATAGTCGACACCAAATTTCAAGGCTACGACATTCCCAAAGGATGGAAGGTATTCCTTTCTCACAATCTCAATCTCATCGTCTCTTGCATTTCTTCGAGGTTATACATGAGCATATTCATACTCATATATGCAAGAACTAATTTTAATACATTATTCAAAACATAATTTGGTGACAGGTGTACTGGAGCGCACCTGCAACACACTCGGATCCTAACTTCTTCAAAGAGCACCTAAAATTTGACCCATCAAGATTTGAAGGGGCGGGGCCAAGTCCCTATTCATACGTACCGTTTGGTGGAGGCGCCCGAATGTGCGTGGGACAAGAGCTTGCTCGTTTGGAGATATTAATATTTTTGCACCATGTTATCACTAGATTCAGGTGGAACTTGCTCATTCCAGATGAGAAAATTGAATTTGATCCCACGCCACAGCCGGTTGAAGGACTTCCGATTTCTCTGCACAGCCATACTGCATAGTGCAGTTGTTTTATGACTCTTGTTATTGTCTGATGCAATAAAAATGTAATGCAGAATAATTGAAATGAGATTCGAAGAAGACTTATAGATTTCGACTTCGAATAAACTTATAGATATCTTTTATGTTTAATAATTGCAAAGAGTCTAAAATTCTATGTTTTTATCAAAGTATGAGATAATCAACACAGAAAAGGGAAGGAGATGTGCAAAAAGTAAAACTATCTCTTCTTCTTTCCAGCTTTTCCAGATCTGGGAGGATTGGAGGCAGAGGACGACAAGGGAGGCTCTTGCTTCTTAGTTCGACTGGGGTGACGTGGGACCAACTCCGCAACATGGAGCATCAATTGTTTCCCTGCAATATCCAACAAAAATTCAGCGTTATATACGAACACATAGAAACAGAAAAATTATGGGGTATGAGATGCAGAAAAACATCAAGTTCTTATCTCTCAAGAATCTACTATCAGTATTCACAAGTAGACCAATACGGAACTAGGCGAATTACATTCCTGCAGTGATTTCTTTGAAAATCTTAGCTAAAGGGGCAGAGAGAGAGCTCATTATTCTTCAGCACATATATTTATTTGATTAAACATAGAGGTAAGATAAAGATACACATTTTCTGCAGCTCAGTGGGGCTTTTAAACAAACATGTGTCATTCATCAAAGTACATTTGCATTCTGCAAAATGCAGCATGATATATCATCTACAATTCAGCAAAATATCAAATATAAGTTAGAAAACGAATCCAACATGCTTGATATCATCATCACTCTAATTCCACATTTGACTAGAAAACAATAAGAAAAACAAGAAAAATTGCAGCTTACTGGAAGAAATGGCAGGATTGCAGAGGCTCCCATCTTCCCTTTTCAACAAAACCCTCACTCTCCCTCTTTGCATGAAATCCCGCGGGTACGCCTTCTTGCTCTAAATTCAACAAAACCCTCCAAAAATTACTCACATTTCTCACATCCCAAATCAAAAATCGAAAATCACAATACCTCGATTGCACATGGGAGTTTAAGATGGGCGCAGCAATCGTAAATCTAGGCGCAGGTAGGATTTTCACATGCCTTGCTCGCATTGATTCTCCGACCCTCATCGAGTGTTTTCTTTGAATTGATGTAAATTGGATAAAGAACCACCCATTTCTTGTTATTCTGTGCATCTACATCCATGATTTTCCCCTACAAAATAAACACAGATTAGCCGATATAGATCTTTTCCATTTGAGCCAATGAAGGTAGCCAAATTGATTACTTGCGTTTCACTTATGAGTTATGAAGAGAGAATTGCTCAATTGCAACGAACTCATTACTCATACTGCAATTATACCAAGGTAGAGTTACGCTCTTTTTTTTTTTTGGGTTTAATTCCGAACGGCCTTTATCATTTGACCTAATATTTTGCTTTTCAATTTCTAAATTAATGTGATTATTTATATAATATTTAGAAAATATCATAATTATTAATTTGAAGAGTTTTAATTGAGTGGAAGAGACTCACTCGTCAAAGATTAAAGGTTGAAATTATAATTTTGGATATAGAATAATTTTAAATTTTATAGCCTATGAATATTGGGAAATGTAATGTATAATAATTAAGAAGGATGAATACTATCAAGGTATATCATGTCATATATGACATATGCAATGCAAATATTGTGCAAATATTAAACTCGACTTCAGAAACACAATGTGTGTGTATATATATATATTATAAATAAATTTATGAAAAGAATATCAAATTTCTGGACTAATAACTTTATTGTTTCACCCGCCTTAGGTAGTTCATGTTTGGAAATTCCCAAAAAGAAATCAGAAAGCTAGGTTGTCTGATCAAACAAATTGCAAAGTATTTCATACTATTGGACGTTCTTTTAATCTAAAGAAGAGAATTAGTTAGCAGAATGGCAATAGAGACCCATGTTTTAACATAACAAATTAATTAATGTGATGCATACTTTATTGTATGACGAGGATAGATTATGATATTGTATTTGACATATCATAATTTAGTCGAATGCATTGTACCTCCTCGTAATTTACTCTGGCTACGTGAAATGTGCCAGTCCCACTCCCACTGACTTTTAAACTCATACGAGGTGTGGATCATATGGTACGTACAAGTTAGTTAGAATTGTCAATTTTGACGATTCATTTTGGCATATCGATAGTTATGAACTTAAATCAGTAAATAAAACCAAATTACAAAAATTAAGTATAAATTTGGGTTATAAATTAAGACCACATCTGTTAATATGAAACTTTTAACGATAGTAAATCAATTAAATATGTCTGATAACATAAGTCGTTGTATTTATTTAGCTAGTATTGTTTCATACAAATCTAATAAAAAAATATTTGTACACAGTTCTTGCATTTGGAGGGGAATTTTTCATAGCAACACAAGGATCGGATACAATACATAGACAAGGGTCAAGGATGTATCCAAAAACAATAATGATAATAACAATAGTGTACTAATAAATAGAAATTTAAAGTCACCTACAGTCAAAATGGCAATATCCTCAAGATATTGAGTCTTTCTTTCGCCTAATTAGCAATAGCTTTAAGAGCAGCAACCTTCAATGCCCTCTTAAGTTGTTCACAACAAGAGTTCCCAATGCTTCTTGCTCAATATCTTCAACTATTAAAGAACAGGATAACTACATCTAATAGCATCTTCCAACACGTTAATAAGATCTCTTGCATTGGTTGAAGTGTTAAGTTTGTATTATTTTCATTCTCAATATTTAAAAAATAATACTTGGTTCCCTAAAAATAATAATAATTCGTCTCATTTAAGTCTTTTATATTAAAATTGATATTTTTTTAATTTATTTTTTCACATGAAAGACACTTCTAGCAAGATCATGAAGTTGAAAAAGAGATGAAACGGTGAACTATCTAGATTAGGACATACATTCTTTAATGCTTAAGTCAATAAATGACATTCAAAACCTGACAAAATATGGGTGAAAGAGCTCGATAGAATTCAATGTGCATGCATATGCTCAAAGTGTACACACGCGATGTACCTTAAATACAACTGTAGAATTGACAGTTGTAGGCAAGATGCATTTGGGTAATTGAGTGCATTTTGTTAGGAGATCTTCGATCTTTAATGCGAGTTGTCGTCTTGCATCCCAACTTGGATGTTTCGAAGGGTTGATCTATTCAGTTGGGGTTGTCTCTTGAAATCGATCTCACCACTTTGGTTAGAAAGATTTTGTGTGTTGTGTCTTGAAATTCGTCAGGTGTCATCCTAACATCGTGCCTTATCAGTATTGATTTTGGTCTAAATGATTTGAACGCGACGAATTATTAATTTTAAGAATTTAAGTTTCACTTCTAAAACATTAAGAACAAATTAAAAGTGATTGAAAGTTCAAAAATTAAAATTCACAAAAATTTGGTTTGAATAACCTATTTGAAACGAATTATTAATATTAATATTCAAATTTCAGTTTTAGAATATTGAGAACGAAACCAATATAAAATTTGAGAAATCAAATATAATATTTTCCTAAAAAATATTTGGATTAACCAGATATTTAATATGCAATGCCATCATTTTACTAGTAAATAAGGATATAACAGAGGCGGGAAAAAAAAAACAAAAAATGGGGTTTGCAGACGGTTAATCGAACCAAAAACAGAACAACCCCCATCGCACAGATTTTGGTTTGGTTTGATTTAACCGAGCTGCCCAACCGTAAAAATAAACACACTGCACCTCCAAAAATACCATATCGGAAACCAATTCAAAAGTGCTCTATTCAACCCGGTTGGGTTGGTTTTTCGTTCTTTTTTAACAGTCTGCGTTTACGTTGGGAGTAAAGGGGAGTTAGATTATTTAACTCTCCTTTACTAGTGTTTACTTTAAAAGTTTGTTTTACTCCTCTTTACATGGAGCCCGGGGTAAACGTATAGAAAATGATAGATATATAATACCTCCTCATGAGGATATATTATATATCCATTGGCAAGAGTTTAGACAAAGTACTATTTTGTCCTCAAATGGGTAAAAGAGATGAAAAAGTTATGGGTATTTCAGTAAATTCATGCATTAACCCTTGTTTCCCACCTTTCAAAGTAAAAAGGCTCCCAATTAAAGTTAGCACTAAACTTCAAAGTAAAAAGGTCCACAAGATGAGATAGAAAAATAATCTGTTCCTTGAACTAGGGGTAATCTTTAACCCTCGTTCCCAACTTTCAACGTAAACGCAGCCTTTATATACTGTTTTGTTTCTAACGTTTTATTAGAGTGGGTGAGAAAATAGAGAAAAAGCAAAAGGACGTTAGAAATTGGAATATCTTTTGTAACACTCTTTTCATTCAAAGATGTAATAATTATGAGGATATTGGTATTTTCAGGTGTATTTGAGAGATGGGACATCATGCTGACCTCATCCATTGATTCAATCATGAAGCTTTTGAAGTTGAATTGGATTTTAAACCTTAGCTGACTCATGCCGTGTACAGGAAAGATGGATGGACGAGGTCCTGCAAATAGTACTGTTGTATTTGTTCTCTAATATTAGTTTGACACAGAAAATTAATCTTGTTGTATAAACTTCCTTTGTGATGTTGTATTATTGAAAAAGAGAATGTTGTTTAGTTTTTGGACATGGAGCGTGATGCTGCTGTTACTGTATTTTGCCATATTTTTCGTTCAAGTTGTGTTCTTATTAATTCATGGAATGAATATTCAGAAGTCTTGTTATTGTACATTTTTGATGAAGAGGATCCATCTGCTAATGCATGTTAATGTGCTCCCTGCTCACAGAGGAATGTAATTTTCTTGCTGATATAGTCCATATACAGATAATGTTTCCAAAGTATCTGCTACTATACTAAGCTAAAATAGCTGCGCCCCTTGGAATTGAAATACTGCTTTGCACCTTTGACGTATTGTTCTATGCAGGAGTCGCAGTTTCAGTAGCTATTGCAATCTCCTGAAAGAAAATTGCGGACACATCACGACCTGTATGAAAACAGTACAGTCGAGCAGATCACGGAGAAGAGAAGAAACAAACTTACCTTGAGCTCTGCTGCGCTTGAAAAGGTGCATTTCGAAGTGATGGCTCGTCCTTCATCAAATAACCATCCAACTTCACAGCAAGTTATGTCGTCCTCTGTTGATCTCTTGACTGAACACCAAAGTTGCTTCGGGAGTAGTATGAGGTCATCCTTATCTCTGATTGACTTTCGTAGGCATTCATCCCCAACTTCCTGGATCATCTGATAATATATCACAATACAACAGTTAATTGCAATGGAGTAGCCCTAATGAAATGAATTGATTATGTAGGTTTTACATTTTGACCAGTATGAAACGTGGCAACAGCAGTGAGGGCTTGCCAAACACCAGCGAGTTGAGAAGCTTGGAGGGGTTGAGTGGCAGCAAATGCAGAATCTCGTATGGCACATCCCCCCAGCTGATCCCCGTTCCTGAACGGACCGTACCATTGCTCCATAAAAACTCTAATGCCGCGCAATTTCAACTCAGACTGGTGTAACTCGAGGACTTGAATTATCCTAACCCGAGACTCTTTGTCGGTGGGATGAATCAAGCAGTGCTCTAATTCCATTGATTCGTCTGCGTTGGGCCAAAGAGCCACATAACATCCAGTGGATTGATACGCGAAAGGGCAAGTATGCGGCGCAGTTACATTCTTCTCGTGGAGGCTATACCTGGTGGCGGCATCAGCTTCGCATCCTACAGTGGGGAGGAGCTTAATGATTGTGTAGATGAGAGAGGGGCAGTTGTTATGTGATTGAGCCAGAGTCGGACACTGTGTTTGCCAATCGAAGACCTTCACTTCCCATTCGCGATAAGCCTCTGGAACCACGGATTCCGGCAGTTCGATTGGGTTCCCTTCCCCACTAAAGTCAGCTCCAAACCCATCCCATTCACCGGACACCCTTTCAGAAAATTCCTGCCAGCCTTCAACAGGTATTTTTTTATGTATACATATTGCTGAATTATTATTAGGAAAAGAAGTGAAAGGAATTAACAAGAGAGAGAGAGATTACTGGTGAGAAGAGACGTGGAAGCCAAATCGACATTGAGTGGAGCAGCATGAACCGGGCCTGTGGTAGTTTGCTTGCTATTAACAAGGAATGGGAAGATGGAGTAAGTTTTGGAAAGGTTTGACGACGACGGAGACGGAAAACAGGGGAGAGGCAATCTACGGTGGTGGTGGTGGTTGGTGGAGGAGGAGATGGAGAAGATATTGGTATTGGCAGCCATGATAGTCATCTCTCTCCAGCTACAGCTACCAAGGTTGTTTTCTCCCACAACCAAAAATGAGTGGTGCTGGATTATATATCAACCTTTCATCTCAGAACATTATCTGCACCAATTTCTTCAATAATCTTCCACTTCTTCCATATATAGGTTTTGTCGTTTCGCGAATTAATTTGGATATTAAACTTCAAAAGACATACTTAGATATTAGCAATAATTTCCTAGTTTTTGATTATAACATCAAGAAATGAAATGATCTCATCTCGGTTTGGTAAATGAGCTAATTTGGTCGGTAAAACTTAACTTGATGCTTTACACCGAATAAGTGTGATTGTTTTGATGGAAGGAATAGAAAATAGCATGGACAGCATTAATTCCCACATCACCGTCAAGGCTAGATGTCCTGTGGCTGTCAATATTAATATTATTATTAGTGGCATTGGCATATGCCATCCCAGATTACTAGCCCATCTCAATTATGAAAATCATGTGCCTCCTTCCTCCATTTTATTGTTTCCTTTTTATTGAACTAATACTAACGATATTTAAAGTATATTCATTCAAATATGTAATTCCTTTAATTGGGAAATGAGGGGTTTCAAATTAGCTATTTTTGTAAACAAGGATATATGTTAATCTAAACCCTTGAAAGTATAGTAATAATAATAAAGGAAAAAAAAAAACGCGTGCACCGACTCAATGAGCACCGACAGTCGACAGATGAAGGTTAACAGTAAGTTGAATGAATCGTTGTTGAGTCTTTCAAGGTTAATATTAAGTTGAAGAATGAATCTGGTACAAGTGCAATATCATGATGTTGGATCTTGAATATATTGTAGGTTGTTTATGAGTTGTTGGAACAATTACCTTAATGCTGCTGGCTACAAATTAACACGATGGATTAACCAACAACATTTGTGATGAACACAATTAATCTTACAATTACAGTATAGAATTCTTCCAACATATTACAAAAATAAATGAAACAATCATCATATCATACAAATTCATACACACACGCACCAACATCAACAATATTTCCTGATGCATTCTTCAACTTCCCGCATAAGAAGCAACACCAAAGAATTGGAACAAGATTTCTTCAATTAATACAGTAGAAATAATAGTAGTGGGCAGATTTATATCAATGGAGCCTGTCGCTGTCGAAGTTTTTGGCGTAATTGAAGGTATCGTACCGAAATGTCTGGGGGAGTCCGACATTGTCGAAGCCGACGAGCTTGCGTCGGAGCTGAGAGGTGACTTTGTAAAAGACGTGACGCCAACTTCCCTTGCTATGGGTTCCGAGGACAGCGGTTTCATCCTCATTCATCTCCAGATCTGAGGCGAAAGTAGGTTTCCGGGAGAGGATCCACCCCCATCCCAGTCCCATCACTTCCTGATTGAAGTTCCCGCGTGGTCGCCAAAGGAAGATATGGATTTAGAGCGGCGGAAAGCCCATTCAGATGAAAATGGAGGGCTGGATCTTGAGGTTGAGGGAGAGAGAGGAGAGTCTACGACGGATCCCAGGAGGGGCTTCCTCTTGGGGTTTGGGATCGGGAAAGGGGAAGCGATTGCTTGGCCTGGAACATGGAGCTCATTGATTCTGCCGCTGTAAATTGCAATAGAATGGGAGAATAGAGAAATAGAATAGGTCCGACTCCGTAGGAATAATAATATATATGAGGGACATTTGCGGTATATGCATCAAATATGAAGGGTAAAATTGTACTTTTCATCAATCCATTCCCAATAGATTAAATAGCCACGCAAAGAATCAATGGCTATTTAATGCTGCCTAGACCTGCCTTGAACCGGGGCTCCGGGTTATGAATAGATATGCAAACTTGGAAAGTAAAGCATGTGCAGACCCTAGTTAAATAGCTAAACTCTTATATTTCTTCAAAGTAAAGACAGCCTAAGTAAATTATTATACTTTCACTTTAGACTACAATCTAAACAGAATAAATAATGAGATATTCGCTCCTAAATATTAAAATGATCGACCTTTTGTTTTTGTGGAAAATTTTGCCCTTTAATTGGATGGCATTTTGGTATTTGGGGAAAAAAAATGTCCTTTGGCTATTTACCTTCTATTTATCTTATTTAAGGGTATACTGTAGACGGGTTAATTGAACTCTTCTTTGTGTAAATAATTGAGAGTGCCATATGCCAACCCAAGTTGCATTTCACCTTGTTTCCTTTGTTCTTATATAATGGTATAAATGGCTTAAGTCACATCTTCATCTTGGTGTGCAAATTACAAATTACCCCATAATAAATTACATATTTCACCAACATAATAATAAATCAATGAGAAAGTAGTAAAATTGCATGAATGCTAGTGAAGTATTTATTATTCCGAAATCCATACATAGATCTAAGGGTTTTTTTTTTTTTTAATTTTGGTGTCTTTTTTTCAATATATTGTACTTTTGGTGTAGTGTAATTTTGGGGTTTTTCGCTTTTTGTAAAAGCGGAATTATTGTACAAATAGCGATTCCGCATTTGGGAACAACGAAATCACTGTAGCGAATAGTGATTCCGTTATGAGTCTGTTCATTGCAATCATAATTTTTTTTGTTAAACCCACTTTGAAATCACTATTCGCTACATTGATTCCGCTTTTGCCAAATACAGAATAATTATTTGTACAGTAATTCTGCTTTTACAAAAAGCAGAAAACCCAAAAATTACACTACACTAAAAGTTACACAAAAAATAAAATATACAACAAAAAAGACACCGATTTTAAAAATTCACATACATCAAAGGTTCCACATAAGCAGCACACATGCATACAACTAATGCCAAATGGGAAATATTAATGACCAATCAAACCACCAACAGCCGCAAAAAGTACACCAATCAACCACCATTATAACATGTAACACCACAACATGCTACTATGCGCGCATGTACAAAAATCATCTATCTTTTGTATAATCATATTGGTTGGGAAAACATTATTTTATTATATCCGTATGATGTTTTAAGAAAACGCACTCTCCGCATTAATTTTTTTAATAAAAAAAATAGGCGTTGCACTATTATTATATCATATTGTGTTTGCATTTATACATCTTAGCATATAGGTATAATTACCGTCCATTCCTGATCAAATAAATATCCGGAATTTGATCTGTGGTTGGTTATGGGAATTCGCATTACTAATTTTAACTATATGGAGTCATTTTAATTCATCAAAAATATTTTTTGTCTACACCAGACTCTAATTTTATTATTCACTAAACTAGTCATACAACATTGCTCTATCTTTTAAACTCTACAACTGTGTACAAATAAAAATGAAGTTTCCCATGGCTGAAGAAACCAATAAAAGTGAAAATAACTAACTCCCCATTTATACCACCCTAATTAGAGAGAGTTTTACAATTTAAAGGTTATGAATTCTGACTTATAGAACAAACAAAAACTAACTCCCAATTTATAAGATACAGTTTAGTAAATAGTAACAAACAAAACATTAATAATTAACTGCGAGAATTTAAAGGAATTATACCGTAAAATCAGCAGAAGATTTGAACAAATATTTATTCGAGGAATCAATTATGACACAGAATTAAATGTATGAATGAATGATCCAATGAAAGTACAAAATCTTATTCAGTAAAGAATATCAAATAGAAAGAATCAACTCACCTCCAATAATGCATCAATGATCTACCAGAATTCGCACCGGATAACAAAAAAACAAGCACTAGATCTGAACTACGATGATTAATGATAATGAATTTCTGTATAGTAAGTATATCTCTTCCAAAATTCTACAGAAAGTCTCTCCTGGCGGCGTTGCCGTACTGCGCGCGGCGGATATTCTGCTGCCTCTTCCTGTACACCAATCCGAGCACTCCGACGACGCATCCCGCCGCAATTACTCCGATCGCCACGCCGGCCTTTTTTCCACCGTTCATTCGGCCGGAGGATTCCTCCTTCGCCGTCATATTACCAGCACTGGACGACTGATCCTCGCGGCTAACATCACCAACCACATCCGGCGCTGGTGAAGGAGACTTTTTGTACACCGGCGAAGTATCATCGTCGTCGTCTCCTGAAGACGGAGCCGGAGAAGGCGAGTTAGGAGCGAGATCTGACGGAGGCGGCGCCGGCGGAGAAACCGAGAGTGCAGGGGAAGGCGACGGAGAGGGGGAGAAGTGTTGCGGCGGAAGCGCCGGAGAAGGAGAAGGGGAGGATTCCGGCGAATGTAGGGAGGCGGTGGTGGCGGAGATGAGGAGAGCGAAGAGGAGGGTTAGAGAGAGAGTGCGTACAATTGAAGCCATGTTTTTGTGAAGAGAGGAAAAGAGATCTGAGAAGTTAAATAGTACTATGTGATTAGGGATGAGATTAGATTAAAGAGTAGGGATTAAAGTGGAGTTGAGTTCAAAGAGTTTGAAGGAGAGAGGGGTTTAATGTGTTTGGAAATCAACTTCAAAAGTGGGTGGGAAATATTTATGCTTATTTTGGGGTTGTTTTACACTTTTACTACTTACTTAAAATGCAAGTAAAGTGAAAAGTCCATGGGCTAGATCTCGAAAATTCGGGGTCAAATTAACCGAATTGGACAATAAGCGTCGTGGTTAATGAGTCCATTCTCTAAGGAAATGTTTTAAACTCAATTCTAGTTGTTGTAGGTGTGTTAAAAAAATATTTATTTTTTTTTTCTATCGAGGTGTGGTACTCTATAAAATATATTTTTAGTTTTGTTAAAAAAATTCAAATAAACCTGGTTAGATTAGCCCAAACCAGATTGGATCTTGAATTTTAACATACTCCTGCTAATATAAAGAGAAAATTTGAACCCGATTTATTGATTGATTACTTCATTTCTTTATAACAGTTGATAATCAAACAAACAAGTCATGTTACACTAGTACGTCTCGGTGATCAAATAAATAGATGGGTCCTCGTAACACTGGTTTGCATAAATTAATTTCATACTGAGAATCGTCTGAATTAAAATGGTTGATTAATCCCTCTTCCTAGGGAGATTGAGTTTAATTGTATTAATGTGGAATTCAAAATAAAATCATAGATATTATGAGTTTAACCGAATAGTACGTAGAACGTAGTTATTGAATTGATGAGAATGTATTTGGCCATCAAAACCTTTTCTATAGTTTGAAGAAAGCCTCTGAAATAGTCTATTCATTGACCAACAAAACACTCCATACTAATTAAATATGTAATTCATTTTACAAAGTAAAGGGGACGAGTGAATTTGAAGGAAATTAAAATTGAGAGGATGAAGGTGTCACATGTCCGGTGTCCCCATTAACATCCAAAAAGTTTTTAGCTCAAATCCATCTCGCTCAAACTCCCACCAGTTAAAGAACAAATATATTACGCTTGTCATTTAATTTATCATTCTTTATAAATTTTTCATCAACTATACGACAAACATAAAGTACTATTTCTCTCATAACACCATTAAAGTTGAGGTAAATTCGAACTAGAATTACACTTTCGCACCCCCAGCCCCACAGGAACCAAGGGTGTACTCGGTTGTCATGGTTGAATGTTGAAGATATAAAACTAAAAGTATTTATTTACTTGGATTGGAGAGGACAATACCAAATGATGAAACTATGAGGTGCTGGCATATGTTTGATTGAGGGCCTTTTTCAATCTTTTTCGAGGTAGATCACTTCACTTCCCTTCATCTCAACCAACTTATAAATAACTTTTTAGGGAAAAATGTATTTTGCAATCTCAAACATACCCAAATATGTCTAATTAGTTTGTTCACGTTATTACGTGAAATTGACTAAAAGTTGTAATTTACCATTTTAACATAAATCTGGCATATATATGTGTGTGTATAACTATCTATCAACATGTATTTTTCTACTAAAACTCTAGTTGAAAAATAATAATTAATTTCACAAACATTGAGCTCAATACTTAACTAATCCATTGAAGTTAAAGTATGGATCCACCATTGTTGATGTCATTTCAGTGCTGTAATCACGGTCCATTATTTAAACAGATTATAAGTTACAAATATTATCTCCAAGACTCCAACAAAACCTCACTAAAACTATCCAAAAAGACATTAATATGTTTATCCTAAATATTCCAACAGCTTTGGCGGTAATATACAACACAAAAACGATTGGATGAAGTACACTTAGAAATTTTGACACCAAAATACCAAAAATT
>JBBMKE010000009.1:21987011-21994511 GCA_037834125.1 Lippia alba | reverse complement strand
TCATCCCTGACGAAAAAGCGAGACTGAAGAGCCTAAATAGTAAGGACTTTGAACCGGTTGGAAAAGTTGTCGACGCAGGAGACGGACGAAACGGCTGTGTTTTTACGAGTCAAGAACTTCAAATCCTCAACCGTGATATGGACCTTGCTCTAATTGGACGATTTTCGCACGGGTATCCGACTATGGGTCAACTCAGGTTCTATTTTTCCAAGATAGATTTTAAGAAACCTGTTAGATTGAGCTTATTGAATACGAACCATGTTTTGATTCGTTGCAAACACCCGGATGATTATGCACGGTTGTTTATCAAAGAAGTTTGGCAATTCCGTGATTTTCCAATGAGAGTCATGAAGTGGACACAAGATTTTAATCCGGATATTGAATCACCCATCGTTCCTATATGGGTTTCTTTCCCAAGATTACCGGCCAACTTAGTGAAAAAGATTGGGATCTGGACAGTTGCAGCAACCATCGGAAAGCCAATTCGACTTGACGAAGCCACGGCCAGGGAGGATAACACGGATTCACCTCGTGCTTGTGTTGAGATAGACGTATCAAAACCGCTTCAGACCTCGATCCCCATGGTGTTGGGAGAATATGTCCATGAACAACCGGTCATATATAGTAACGTACCTAACTATTGCAAAAAGTGCCAGCGCCTTGGTCATGCGTCTCATCAATGCAAAGGGCTAGACTACGCGGACGAGACTGACAAAGAAGCAAACAACAATCTGCAGAATCAAGCCTCGAGAAACCAGCTCCATGATGCTAGGAAGAATTTGGATCGCAAACAAGAAAAGAGGACTGACAACTGGGTTGTGAAAAACAAGAAAGGGACGGCTGATAGCTATAAACAAAAAGAGAAAAACTTGGAATATGGCCAAGTTAACCTCCTCCAAAAGAATGATATTGCAGAACAGGCAGCCAACAGATTTTCTGCTCTACACAGTGACATACCGGATGTGGGGACTTCGGGGGTAATGGATAAGGAGCAAACGATTATTGATCAAGAGGCATCCAAAGTGGTTGCCAAGGCGATTAACGTTGAGCTCAACAATGATGACCAGCTGCATGAGAGAAATGAACAACAACAAATACATATAGCTGCGGAATATCAAGAGGATATTGTCCCACAAAATGACTGGGAAAAGCAACTATTTGAAGCTGGAGGTGCGACATTCGTTATTGAATACAGAGCAAAGAAACAAGAGGATGAAAATCGTGCCTCAGCCATCGAGATTACAACAGAACAAGTGGAAAAGGCATTGTTTGATGTCGGAGGACAAGCATTAGTGGATGATTACAGACACAAACAATTTGAGGCAGAGAATCGGCTACAGAATTTTGCCCATGAATCTTGCCAAGTTAATGCTTCGGATACACAAACAATCCCCTCTAACTCACGGCACAATGATGCCGATGAAAATACTGATGAAGAAGAGCCACAAAGCTCCAATCAACAATCTGACGAGTTGCTAAAGGATGGGAAAGCAGCAGCTTCAGAGGCAAATAAATCTCACTCCGACACAGAATCTTCTGTGATGAAAAACAAGAAGAAAAATTCCAAAGACACTCCGGCTGTTCCGAGAGTTACACGGCGGACCGCCGTCAAAGATGGCCCAGACGGGAAAAAGGGAGTCTCACAAACCTCTAATCTATCCAAATGAATAGTATTTTAATATGGAATTGTAGAGGTCTTGGGGACAAGGCTAAGAAACGCTATTTAAAAAATATGGTGAAAAAGAATAGGCCTTCATTGTTAGTAATTATTGAACCTAAGATTCGTATGAAAAGTTCCTTTATCTGTCGACGCTTAGGGTTTGATAATGTGATTGCAAATTGTTCTAATCATATTTGGTGCTTTTATAAGAGGGATCTTGATTTAGATTTTCTTTTGGATGATGAACAGGTTATGCACGTAAAATTCAAACATGCTAATATGAAAGAGCCTGCCTTTGGAAGCTTTGTGTATGCTAAGCACACTCGACGTGAGAGGCAATTTCTTTGGAGCACACTCTCGGGACTGGCCACTATGGAACCATGGATTGTTGGGGGAGATTTCAATGTAGTCATGCATGCGGATGAAGTTAGCCATGCTGCGAATCCTAGGATTTCTAGCATGGACGATTTTAAAGACTGCATGGATGGATGTGGACTGCAGGAACTTCAATTTGAGGGCACTAAATTTACGTGGAGAAGGGGACTTAAAAAGAAAAGACTTGATCGGGTTCTAGTGTCACAAGGCTGGGGAGATATGGGATTTCAAAGCCGGGTGGTGCATCTCCCTAAGCAATGCTCTGATCATAATCCTATGCTTATTAGAACGAGGACTGATGACGGAACAGGGCCGTCCTCTTTTCGATTCCAGCAAATGTGGATCAAACATCCATCATTTCTTGAAACTGTAAAACGAAATTGGTCTCTCAGTGAACCGTCCTACGGCATGAGAAGAGTTCAAAATAAGCTCAAACGATTAAAAGATCATTTGAAAATATGGAATAAGGAAATTTTTGGCAATATCTTTGATCGTGTGGAGGAAGCAACCAATTTATTATCTGAGGCCGAGAAGTTATACGAGGATAACCCTACCGATGATCACATAGTTAATATGAACAAGGCTAGTGCACATTTGAATAGAATGCTGGGAATGGAGGAAGATTACTGGCGACAGAAATCGGCGTGCAAATGGTACACGGAAGGAGAACGTAACACCAAGTACTTCCATAGCCTAGCAAAAAAGAAGAAAGTTCGAAACCGAATACATTTCATCAAAGATGGTTCGAACAAAATTGAAAATCATCAAGAGATGCAAGCTTCGGTTACGACCTTCTTTGATAACCTCCTCACCAAAGACCATATCACATTCTCTGACAATGATTTCGAGCATATACCACACTTGATAGATCCCCGAGCTTCTGATTTCCTTTGCAATACTCCTAATACTGAAGAGATTAAAAATGTGGTATTTAACATTGACTCTAACTCTGTTGCAGGTCCAGATGGTTTTTCGGCTCTATTCTTCCAGCATTGTTGGGATATAATTCAGGAGGATATTGTTGCTGCGGTCAATCAATTCTTTCAGGGAGTTCCTATGCCTCAAGGATTTACATGCACAACCATTGTTTTAATTCCTAAAATTGATAGTCCAGAATCTTGGAAAGATTTCAGACCTATTAGTCTTTGCAATGTTACTAACAAGATTATGTCCAAATTGCTTGCAGATCGTATGAGGGAGATTCTTCCGGGACTCATATCCCCAGCTCAATCCGGATTTCTGCCTGGCCGAAATATTTCTGATAACATCCTTCTTGCTCAGGAGTTGGTTTACAAGATAAATCATAAAGTGCGTGGTGATCGTGCAATCCTCAAACTCGATATGGCTAAAGCATATGACAGGGTTCACTGGCCTTTCTTGCTCAAGATGCTTTCTAGATTCGGTTTCCCTACGCTGTGGATTAATTTGATCAAGAATTGTATTGAAAAATGCCATTTTTCAATCTTATTGAATGGCCAAAGCTCAGGATTTTTCAAGTCTTCAAGAGGATTGCGTCAAGGGGATCCGTTATCCCCTGCCCTTTTCATTCTTGCCGCGGAATGGCTTTCTAGGAAGCTTGATTTGGAGTTCACCAGGTTGCCCTCGCTTCGCTACTCCCCAGATGTTGACACATTGGTTTCCCATTTGGGATATGCTGATGACATGATCATCTTCTGTAATGCTAACGTGGCAGCGGTTAAAAGAGTTAAAGGAATTTTGGATCACTATGTAAAGGTTTCGGGCCAATTGATCAGTGCAGAAAAAAGTTCCTTTACTGTGTCCAAACACTGTCCTCAAAGTCGAATCAGAGATATCAAGCGGGCGACGGGATTCATGAAAGCTAACTTGACTATGAAATATTTAGGATGCATGCTCCACATTGGTAATAAAAAGCAGCTCCTTTTCGATAATCTGATTGATCGCATGAGGACCAAATTACTCGGATGGGAGCGTACTCATCTCTCCCCTGGTGGACGCCTCACTCTAGCTAAAAGTGTTTTGAGTTCAATGCCGTTATACCTTATGCAAGTCTTAAGACCGCCAGATATCGTTATCAAACGAATGGAACGTATCATGAATGCATATTTTTGGGGCAGCTTTGGGGGTCAGAAGAAAGTCCACTGGTGTGAATGGAAAGAGCTTTGCTATCCGATTAATGAGGGGGGGCTGGGTGCGAGGAAACTTAAAGACTTGTCTAAGAGTTTTCACATTCGTCTTTGGTGGAATCTCAGGGAAAATGAGTCATTATGGGCGAGGTACATGCATGATAAATATATCAAGGCCAACCACCCAGCCTTTGTTGCTGATTCGATCCATCATTCTCCTATCTGGAAGAGACTTTCCCGGATCAAAGAAGAGGTTGAAGAACACATCTTTTGGGAATTAGGCAGCGGCAACGTCTCATTTTGGCATGATCATTGGTGTGGAGACTCAACTTTAAAGAATTGTATTTCCCGGGAGATTTATGGATTTGAACAAGTTAATTCTTGTTGGACGAATGGAGAGTGGAACGTGCAAACTCTAAGGAACATGGTACCCGAAGATTGGATAGATATCATACTCCAAGTCCCGATTACTCATGATTCGGATCGGATGATTTGGAAGTTAGAACCGGATGGCCAATTCTCAATCTCTTCTGCATGGGAACTTGTACGCAAAAAACGTCCACAGAACGAGATATGGGGAAAATTTTGGAGTCGCCAAATTACTCCTACTATATCTATCTTCATGTGGAGGATGCTTAGGGGATGGATTTCGATTGATCCCCGTATGCAGCAAAAGGGGATTGCACTTGCGTCTAAGTGTCATTGTTGCTCAAACATTGAATCCATGCATCATGTGTTTTTAATTGGTTCCAAAGCTCTGAACATTTGGGAATTCTTTGCTAATAAATTTCACATGCATGCGAATAATTTCCCTTCCATACATCATTTGCTTAGTTATTGGTTCAATTCTCTCAAATTTCAAGGGAAAAGTCATATACGTACTATTATTCCCATAATGGTATTGTGGTACATTTGGGAGGCGCGTAATAATGCTAAATATAGAGATAAAAGAGTGGTGTCTAGTTTAATTATTCAAAGAATTTGGACACACATTTATATTCTGATTGATGCTGGCTTGATGCAGGCAAAACATTGGCGTGGATCTATTGATGCTGCGAAAAACCTGGGATTTGAATCAAGTCGAAAGAAAACCTTGGATTACAAAGTGGTTCGTTGGATTAAGCCCTTTGCGGGCTGCATTAAAATCAACACTGATGGAGCTTCCAAAGGCAATCCTGGTATTGCGGGGGCGGCCGGAATAGCTCGTGATCATACTGGTAATGTCATCTTCGCATACTACCGCTATTTAGGTGTCCGATCTAATAATTTTGCCGAACTCGCGGCAATATGGGAAGGGATCCAGCTAGCGGTGGGAAGAGGCTTTCAGGACATTTGGATCCAAACAGACTCTATGGCTATGAAGGATCTAATCAACAGTAACCGGGACACCTCTTGGGATAAACAACACCTTCTCATCAAGATCAGAAATATCATGGACACTGCACGGATTATGATTACTCACACGTATAGAGAAGGTAACCAAGCCGCGGATGCTCTAGCTAACCTAGCGTGTGATCTCCTAGATACAAGGATTCTACAACCGAATGAGATTTCACATAAGGTAAAAGCTATAGTTAGAACAGAAAAGATGAATATCCCATATATTCGTGTTAAATATGATGTTGAAGATAATGTCAATCTATGGACTTACACTTGATCTTAGCCGGAAGGTTGTCCTGCAGGAACTTTGCAAGAGCCAAAAATACTATTTTTGGTCTCTTTCGTGCGGTTTGGAGTGTTATTTTTGGTGTAAGGGTTTGCACTTACTAGCTCTGCAACTCTTGGATTCGACGGATAACATGGGTGCCAATATTAATTCTTTAATTAAATATTGGCCCATTGTTACAAAATGGTGGATGGTTCACGTGGTTTGCAACCCCGTTGGTACCAACCTCCCCAAGTTAATGATGGCATATCACCATATATTTGATCCTTGTCACGATAATTGTATCCGCAATGATGGATATATTTGGCCCTCTTATTTTAAGTGTAAGGACTCGGACTTACTAGTGCTGAAACTCATGAAATTGACGGATAACAAGGGTGCCAATATTAATCCAATTACTTATTGGGCCCGTGGTACAAGATGGCCGAAGGTTTTTGCGGTTGTTACCCCCGCAACCAACCTCGAGAGGGAGAGATTACACTTGAGAGTTTCTGTTTTTTGTGAGGGAGTGATCTATATATTGAGAGCCCATACGCTTATTGACCAAACATTTCATGACCCTCAGTATAATGCCGACATGCCGTGCTTGGAGATTTTAACTATCCCTCCCCCGTGTTTACTTGCAGGTACCAACCTCCCCATTTGGGATACTCGTATCCCCGCGAGGAACCATCAATGTGACATGCTTATGATTGAATATGAGGCAAGGTCAATCCTCGTTGTTGGGGTGGAGGTTGTTTTAAGCAAAGGGAAAGATATACAGAATAACGTGTTTTTTCTGTATTTCTTGGTAAAGATAAATTACCCGAACACTACAAGCCTTCTGTTGGAGAAAGATTTAAGTTTACATAGATGGAGAAGGCTTTTAAGGCTAAATTTTTGCAAGACCCAACCTTTTTATTTACACATTCAGGGTGCAAAATTTTACGAAAAACGCACGAGTAATTTTTACTTTGGCTCGGGTAGCATTTGGTTTTGGACTAGTCGATGGGGCGGGCTACATGGACTGACCGTATACAAACTTGGTGGGGGCGGCAAGGCTGCTAAGTCAAGGGCGGGAATGTGCGGCATGAGTGCTTTGGCTGCCGAGAAGGGTGTGGGAACGTGCGGGCGTTATGCGGGAGTGTGCGATAAGTGGCGGAAGGGAGCGGACCTTTACGCGCATGATGATGGATGGTGCGACCACACAAGGCCTCGGCGGGTGCAGCACCTTCTGCCTAGGCGGGCGCGGAGTAGGCGGAATGAGGATTTTGGCGGGTGTGCGCGGGAGCATGCAAGAGCGGGGCGGTTGGATGCGCAACATCACATGGGACTTTCGCGAGCCCCCATGTACTTATGCGGACATAAACATTGGCATTTGCGGCATTGTATGGAAACCCTTAGGTTAATTCTGTTTTTGTTTGTTGGTTGCTCGGTTTTGTGGATTTGTCACATACGGATGTTGTTTTCGCTGGTCGCCTGCGTGCGCTTACTTAGCCGGTTGTGGCTTTATTTTATTTGGTGCGTCACCAAGGCTCGTCTTGGTTTAGTTTGTCTACTTAGGATGTTTTCTTTTGATTTCCTTTGTAGACTTGGTTACGTGAGTTATATATGAGGGCGGGGCCTCGGTAAAAACCCGACGAGCCCGATTGTGGACTCGGTTTTATTAAAAAAAAAAAAAAACCCTAAACCCTAAACCCTAAACCCTAAACCCT
>JBBMKE010000009.1:21890892-21905964 GCA_037834125.1 Lippia alba | reverse complement strand
AAGGACAATGATGAGGGACCATCATATGAAAGAGATTCCAGAGAAGTCACTGATGTGATCACAAAAGCATATCTCAAGTCAAAAGCCATACAAGTTGCTATCTATTTTTGTCTTCACAAACAGCGTCAGGAGACAGTTCTCTGTGCTGGGGTGCAGGTATAAACTTTATTTGACAACTTACCCAGTTGCATTTTGTTCTATTTCAATGTTCATGTCTTGAAGTTGCAATTATGATTCTGATACTCGTTCAACTTGTCAGTTTACTCTCTTTCATGCGATGTATGAGGCAAGGTTGTCTTATCTATGAAAATTAATAATTGAAACATACCATGTTGCAGCTTATTTTGAGATGTTGCATGCATAGTGAAGTTGTCACAAATGTTCTGTGTGGGCTGCCAAGCAAACTACCTGTGACTACGGTTGTGACCGGTGGTGAAGATGGGACAATTGTTTCAGAGATATTCTCAGTACTATCATTATGTGCCCCTTCAAATAAAGAGACTAATGGTGCAGAAGCAGATAATTCGAAACTCAAATTCAAGGATACTTGTGCCTTGGTTATGCACTCATGTCTGGTTCTTGCCTCAATTGCTCAATCTTTGAAATCATCTGGAAGAAATTCTGCAGTGTTTATGCTAACGACATCTTCGAAAAAGCAGTTTGCTCGGCTCTCCGTCCTTGTACACCATTTTTCGCTGGATGAAAGGATGCAGTCTGCATTCCAACCTACTTCCGCAGCTGTCATGCTAGCTGTGGCATCCATTCTGTCTCTTGAGAAGGGAACTTTGGCTGCAAATGCAATTTCTGAGTTGGCTCTTCCTTTAATACCACGAACTGGGACTCTGTGTGATCATCTCAGAGGTCCAGCAACTGAGAATGTAGTCAACTTTAGCATGCTGAAGGGGATGCTCCCCTGCAGACATGGCGTCAGAGATGGCTCTGTTGGGCTGTTGGAGTCCAGATTGAGCTGGGGAGGACCTCTTGCTGTCCAGCAGCTATGTGCCAGCGGTGCTCCTCAACTTCTTATCGATTTATTGGCCAACAATATCTCAATTTCTTCTCAAAAAGCATCTGTCTGCCCTCAAGACCATATTGGATTATCTCCTGTGGGGGTTGTGTGGACTATTTCTTCAATATCCCAATGCCTTTCTGGTGGAGTTTCGGCATTTCATCAGATTTTGCTAAGGACTGAAAATGTCAAGTGCATCACTGATTTCATATCTAGTGCTCACCTTAAGCTTGTTCGGTCCTGGACTGGACCTGGTGGAGGGAAATTTGGCGTGAGAGATACAATAAATGCAGTGATTGACCTCTTAGCATTTCCTTTTGTAGCCGTACAGAGTGCACCTGGTCTGTCATCTGCTAATGCTTCAGTAAACAGTGGCTTCCTTTTGAATGTGAGCTCTCCCGGCGGGAACGTTTGTGCTGAAGACAAAGACATGATGAAAACGATTCAGACAAACATGAAGAATTATATTCAGATTCTTCAAGAGGTCAGTTAGACAGTGATGTCTTTCTTTTTCTTTAATCATTGGATGCTTCAACGAATTACTTTCTTTTCTCTTTTCTTCCTCAATTCTCTCTTACTTTGATTGTTGCAAAATGTAAGGGGAGGACATATAGTCGTGTTTTATTTTAAAAATGAACCCTCTTCCTTAATTCCTCTTTTCTTACTCTCATTGTTGCAAAATGTAATGGGAGGACATATAGTCGTGTTTTCTTTTTAAAAATGGCCCCTCGCTTCCTACCGCATGTCTACAGTGAGTTATTTGAACTGTTTCTCATTTGATATGATCAGCTTAGTGATTTTTTTTATTATTATTATTTTTTTGGAATCTTAGATGTTGCATTATTCTCATTTTGACAAACGAAATATGGAGAAAAAGTGCTTTAAAACCTCAGATGGCAGTTTCTCCAATACCTCCCAGCTTTTTCCTACTTGAAATACATGTACAAAATTAAGAATGTATGGTAAAATTAGCATAATGGCTCAATTTTTTATTTTTTATTTTTGCATTTTGTCCAATATAATGGGACAATTCATGATTTTATTTTTCCAGCAAGTACAATGGATGCGCTAGATAACTCAGAACTTCATTTCATGGACCTAGACTATTTTAAATGAGTGAAACAGATTTGAGGTCACACATTCTGCTTTCTTGTTTATTGATTTAGTTGCTTCTTTATTCATAGGTTGAAGTGCCAGCAACCGTTCTCCGTTGCTTGGATCATATGGAAATTAAAGATATTGCAAGGCTGGTTGCATTTATTGCCAAACTATCTACCCAACAGCCATTGCTGTTCAACTTGTAGGCAAAGGCTTATTGGATCGAACCAGAGTGAATAAGTTGCTTAGTAGCCCCTGCCCCACGGAAGTCACCCTGGATTTTCTTATGATTCTTTCGGATTTAGCTCGAATGGACGAGGTATCCCCATGACTTACTTCGAGTTTAATGGTTTTTTGTAATAATAGTTGTAGTTCAAAGCTACAACAAGTTTAGGCATTGCCATTTCCAAGCACAAATATTATGCATCTTCTCATCCTCCATCATTTCTATGCTGCTGTTTTATGAATACATCAATGCAGCCGATATCTTGGAGAATCTGAAGCGCTTTCTTACACACGAAGATCCTAATCTGCGTGCAAAAACCTGCAGAGTTATTGGAAACATGTGCCATCACAGCTCCTATTTCTATAATTCACTGGTATAACAGTCACACAAGTACTCCCCTCTTTCGGTTACAGATGGGGAACCCCAGAAAAACCGAGACAACTGTTATCGATCCAATTTTACTGACTGTTGTTTCATTTTATCTTGAAGGCAAAACATCAAATCATCGGTGTTTTGATTAATCGATGTGCTGATCCTGACAAACGGACTAGGAAATTTGCCTGTTTTGCCGTAAGCTTTTTGTGTAACATATACTTTTTCTTGAAAATTTTCTTCGATCATAGTTTGTCTCTGGATTTAATCGTGACAAATCAATTTCTCCGCAAGCAGGTTGCGAATGCTGCTTTTCACGACGACTCATTACATGCCGAACTCAGAAGAGCCATCCCCCAGTTCAAAACTGTGTTGCTTTCAGAAGAGGAAGACAAAACTAAAGCAAATGCTGCAGGCGCTCTTAGAAACCTAGTCCGCCACTCCAGCCGGCTCTGTGACGAAATAGTTTCCGAAGGAGCCATGCCGGTTATTATTATCTTCGATTCCACTACAACTAACTTATTCTGATGATTTTTATCGGTGTCTGCATGCTAGTTCTGTCCTGTAGAAACATGAACATGTCCTTCCTAAACCCACCTTAACTTATCGGAAACTTATTGGAAATGCTCTCGACACAGTTATTTAAGCTCAACTCCGTTTTTGTTCTATTTTAAAGAGCAACGTTGTTGTGGTCATTTCAGGCATTGCTTAAAGTGGTGGCAGATTGTTCAGCCGTAGCGTTGAACCCACGGAAGGAGGCCGTAAGTGAAGCTCTCATGGTAGCATTGTTTTCTTTGATGAGTATGTGTGCTTATCCACAATGCCGGCAATTCATTCGCTCGTCAGAACTATTTCCTGCAATAGATCGGCTCCGACAATCGCCGGCATCCAGAATAGCTAAATATGCTTCCAACATCACCAGTAAAGTTTCAGAATCATCCTGATGGTTACAACTTCACCATCTAATAACAGCTGCTGCCCTTGTATAATCATTTTAACTTGTCGTGTCCGACACAGTATCCGACACTCCTCATATGAGAAATTTAAGAAAGAATCTGTGTCGTGCCGTGTTGTGCCCGTATCCATGTATCACAGAGCTTAATGTAATTAATATACGCATCATCTCAAATTCCGTGTTTGCTTTGCTTTCACTAGTCTTTCGCCAAACAGAGACATATTAAAACAGAGTGGGGAAAAAGGGCAGCAGGCTACACAAAACCTTTTGGTCCGAACAGAGGCCTACTACATTGAAGGGCTTACTTGAACAGAATTTGGGCCGAGTTGTATACAACCCGACTGACATGACATTAGTGAACACAGTGACAAGAATTTCTCTTCTTCTTCTTTTTTTAAAAATTTTGTACCACCAATTAGTGTAATTTAACCGTGATCATTATGCTAGAATCTAGATTAACAAAAAAATTTGTGTTTGAGCATTTAAGCATGCAGGTACGAGCATTCACACATTAATGGTCTGACCCGTGTTAAGTAATAACAATGAGAACTAGAGAAAAAGATTTTAAATAAATAAAAAAGAGTACATGAGTTCTACTTTTAAATAAATACGAATTTAAGAATTTAAAACATATATATATGTATAGCATATGCATGGATCACGACAGTATGTATTTTATTATGCAAAATTAGCTTTTTCCATAATTTAATAATTATTGACTGCAAATAGGAAGATAGTGACAGACATTAAATTCATAAGAAGCATGATCTCCACACCTTTATTATAAATTGGATAAGCCCTTTGGATTTGGGTAGAAGACAGAGTAGATCGCAACTTTGGACAAATTATCAAAAGTGGCCTTTTTGGAATTTAGATTGTTCATAATTATTAATTTGGCACAATCCCACTTACATAGGTCCATTTGCTTTCAACAAAAAGGTGTACAAAATATTGGTCAATTTTCCACTTTCTATCATATTAGGTAAATTTAAAGTTAGGAAAAATATGCCTACAATTACCAAGAAATGAATCATCTCACTTGTATTCCGACTCGAGATTGTCGATGAAAGTTTGTTCGAATTTGGTTTGTTAGTTGCGGGAGGTGGATTGAAGTTGAATATGTTATCATGTTTGATTAAATATTGATCTTGAATACTTAAAAGATAATAATTTTTATTTTAAATGCCGTGCTGCACAAGCTCGATTGATTTGATTAAAAACTATGGAAACTTGATTCATACAATAATCATAATTTTGTATTAAAAAAAAACATTTGTAGTTGGTATAATAAGTAGTTTTCAGACAATTAACAAAGAAGAATTGATGTTTCCACTCTCAAATTACTAATCCCACTAGCCATTTTGACAGCTCTTCTCCTATTGTTCGTGCCCGCCATAAATATATTGTATATGATGGGTTCAAAAAATTTTAAAATAATTATGTGAATTTAAATTAGAATTATAAGTCATAACACTAATGATGTAAAACGAGAGATTTCATTTTGAAATTACAATACCGCTTTTTGACCCTCACCCCATCATCCTCGAATTCGATCATCAATGGATGCTGCACAAAAAATTTGTTATAAAGTTTGGAAATTGTATCATTTAATATTTCACAAATTGATACATGATTAATTAGGAACGACGATATAGTGGTTCAAATTTTTTTATATTATTGTTAATTAGATACAAATAAATCAATCTAATTGTCGATGGTAATTCTCGATTCACTTGAATTGGACTCGACCATGCAACCTAAAAGGTTTCCTCTTTGATGCTAGATCAAGAAAATGCTAACTAGTATGACATGTCTTGAACGGAAGAAACTCAATTTTTGTTAACTAAATATTAGGTGTTTGAATCTAAATTTTGGATATGAAACAAATTTAAATTCTTTAATATGTTATCTCATCATTTGAGGTGCTTATAATTTAGCAAATAGACTAGCTAGTCCATATTCAACTTTAAATTTACTGGTCAGTTAGTCTACATTTTGACATGCATATAATTTAGCAAGTAAATTAGTTGATGATGAATGTAATTATTGAGGGAAAAAAAAGGTATAGAGACAAGTTCAATAACTATGACTAAATAGTAAACTTTATATTTAACAACCACAGATGCAAGATGATTGGTATAATCATTTGTTCCTAATGTAAAGCATTGATAATATTGCTCAAAATAATTAGAAAAGACATATAGATACATTTTGTTGGCATTTATTATTAAGAAAAAAAAAGATAAAAAGAGTGGAAAAGTTTAAAGTGTTCATTTATGAGCAAGCCACAAGAATCCAATGCTATGTGGTTTTAGTGATTTAGGGATTAAGCATTTGCTCAAAAGTTCAAAATAAATTAATTGAATTGATGTGACGGATAAATAAGAAGGGCCCCAGAAATCCAACATAATTAAGCACACACACTCAATAATCCAAATTCAGGGATTCTGAAAGGGCCCAATTGACCAAGCATGAGACAAAAAGGACTCACTTCAGATGACCAAATTTTTTGATTTGGAAATCTGTGGCCCATACAATGTTTTGTTTTGTCCTTGTCTTTATTTTCACATTATCAACAAACTCCATGTTTTAATTTAAAAACAAGATAGAAACTCGATTCGATCGAATTCAACTCATCATATTGATATGTGTATTATATCAGTCACTCAATCTTTTTAAAATTTGCATTGCGTTATAGGAGTCAATCTTATTAAAATTTACATCCAAAATACGTTTGTCCTTATTGTACTTATTTAGCCCCAAGCCATTTAAGTAAAAATAAAAACACGAAACCATACGTAAACGTCTAATATATATGGATCATTCTTTTTGAAATTTACATTCATCATACTTATACGTGTAAAACGTTCATCTTATTACATTAATTCGGCCGTAATAAATATAATCAGAAGTAACAACGAAAGGTCCGACAATCGGGCTGGTTTCTGAAACCATAGGATAACTACAAATTTAAAACCAAAGGGATAACAAGGATAGTGGATCAAGAACAATCTTTATAGGTGGGCAAGCAAGGATAGAACACTTAATAGTGAAGATTGAGGATTGAGGTTAATGGAAATATAATTGTGACATAGTTTTTTCCTTTAACCCTAGAATAATGGCTTTTGGAAGAGGTTCTTCAGCCTTAGTTGGAATCTGGAGTTAACAATACCCTCAAAGGCGAAAGGAGAACGAAGCTTGCTTCTGCCAAATATTCCATCTTCAGTTCTCTCATTTTGATCGCATAAAGATAAAGTCTTTCTCAGGGGTTATTAGCTGTCACATCTCCACCATTACAAAATCTAAAGCAACATTTTCTTTATATAAATTCTCTGGAAATTTCTTTAGCTTTTGATGCTTCTTTTTAGGTTAAAGTTGAAGAAAAAAGAGTTGATGGAGCACATTATTAAATAAGAATGATACATGCATCCTTCTCGAACCCTTCTCGGATCCAAGGGTTTGAGAGTTGAGTCGGAGTTAGAAAATTTTATGTAAAAGTACGGAATTAAGTTGTTATCATAAAGTGTAAAATATGTCTTTATTAACTTTTTGGGTTTAAAAGTTCAGATTTTGCATATAAAGAACGACTCAGAGGTCGTGGCTGCACTATCAAACCCCTAACTAGTCTGATTTTTCATTGGTATAAAACCCGAGATTAAGAATTATATAATAGATACCTTCACGTCCTACAATATTTCAAATCTACTGTTACAATTTGGATCCTTTATTTCAAAATCATGTTATATTTTCTAATACATTTCACGCACACAAACATACGCCAAGCCAAGCGCTCATCTTCCACGATCTCAGCTCAAGACACTTGGCGCTCTTTTAAAACAGAATCCGAACCCGACTATACAGTTTGCAGAAGTTATGCAACTTTTTTTTTTCCTTTTGGTTATAAAACTCTTTAAGACTATTACAAAGGGATAAAAGAAAAGCGTGTTAATTAATTAAAAACTCTAAAATGCTCTACACTTTTGGACCATCCTCTGCGTTGTCAATAGCTCCATTGAAGCTTTCTCCTGTCTTTTGACCCGGAATGGCCCCATTTCTCTCTGCATCAAAGCTCGAATGTACACTATAGAGAACATAAACAAGCACAGAAAGAGCAGAAAAGAACCCGAATCTCACGTAGGACGGTCTATCTAGAGACCCCAACAAGAATATGTTGAGGAATACGGAAATGGAAGGGATCCAAGGCATGAAGGGGACGCCCCAAAACTCGGGCTTTCGCACTTGAGGAACCATGAAATGGAAAAGTTGGAGAATGGCTATAGCGACGGCGATGCAGGAGCCGAGCATGAAGGCTTTTGGCTTCCCCGATGGCGTGAATTGCCATAAGAGGGAGAAGATGATGGAGGTCAGAGAGAAGCAGAACAAGAAAGACAACGTAGGCCATGGATTCGTCGTGCCATGGACGACGTAGCGTCTGTATATCACCGCGTTGGCCACCATGTAGAAGACGAAGAGGGTCCCGATTGACACTAGGTTTAGGAGGATGTTGAGGTCGGTGAATAGGGCGATTGCTGCAGTGAAGATCCCTGAAAATGATCATCTCTTCAATGTTAGTGACAATCTAGTAATAATTAGATGCGACGAATAACGAGCATCAATTAGTTAAGTCCTCTAAAAGGGAGGTCACGATGGAATCAGAGAGCTCAAAGTCCCAATAATTAGAATTTAACACCATCAAAGCTCGAATATACATTATATATGGAAGAAAAAGCTAATTTCTTGTATAAATGGATGATCCTATTATCATCCTATAAGTCGCTAGAATAGTAGAGCAACTTAGATAAGCAAATCCCAAAGAATTTTGTGACATAAAACCACAAATATGTTCCATCAAATTCTTGCATCATGCATAGGTCCCACGAAACAAATAATTCGTTGTATGAAGAGGAAGATCTAAGAATGAATCATATGCCCTCCTTAAACCAAAACGGTTCCCTGTGGACCCCAACAGGAATAACGACCAATAATCATCAACAAACAAGAATTTTATCTTATACCAAAGTTTTTGGCCATTTTGACCCCACAACAAGATATTATAAAAATATGATCTTTGGACATAGATCAACATCAATATCAAGCTTGAATCACAACCTTGCATTTTAATATATATTTATTACATTTGAAGACCTTAGAGCCACTAAAATGATGGACCACATTTGGACCATATTTATCACTAAGGCATATATCACCAACCCTTTAAGGTTTCCTTAATCAAGTCAACTTGGAGCACCTATTGTTCATGATGGTTCATAATCATTCAAGTCAAAATGCCTAAAGCCTACACCCCCCTCCCAGTAGGGGGGGTTGGACCCCCCAATAACCCCCCCAAATTGGATAATTCTAAACTTATCCTTGTTAGTTGTTACACAATTTTCATGAATATTTATACTAATGGGTTATTATCAAGTGGGAGGTCAGACTCAAAACATTCTTGCTACTATTTCCAGGCAATCTTGAATATGATGACATTGAAGAAGCAAAGAAATCTTAACATAAATGGAAAATTTGTGCTACAAATTGTGCCTATAGAAGGAGTTACCCAGAAGAGAAAGAAAAAAAAAATTGCCCAAATTGGTGAAGCATTACTAGGGTAGGGTGGGATGGGAAAATTCTATTGCAGACTCAATTTGATTGAATCCACCAATTAAAAAAAACAAGTGTATTGTATTTATCATTAGATTGGTCACTCTCCCAAAATATTCTACCAGTCACATGACAAATGTAAAACATTCGTCGCCCTCTCGTTAAACTAACTCTAGCTCGAGTTTGGTTCGGCCAAACTGGTGTAACGAGGGCGTGAGTGTTTTGCACTTTGGGAGAGTGACCAATCAAATAGCAAGTGTAATACACTTGCTCTTTTGATTGGTTGAGTTCGGCCAAGCCAGGGGTCTGGGCTAGAATTTTCTTTGCATTTATTATTAGATTGGTCACTCACCCAAAATATTCTATCAGTCACATGACAAGTGTAAAACACTCGCCACCCTCTCGTTAAACCGATTTAGCTGAGTCAGACTCGAGTTAGAATTACCGGTGGGGATGAGGGTGGGATATATGCGACTTTATTTTAATTCCATTAGAAATTTTATTCATCTTCGATTTCACCCGTTCATTTATGTCAAATATATTAATAAACGTTTAAAAAAAATTATATCACGATAATTTCTCTTTTAATCTCGATCGTCCACATATAATTTTGCATGTATCGGTGGATTAAACGGTGGATAAAGTCGGAAAATGCAGCAGAAAATCCATTCTTTATTTTAACAGGGGGATAGTGAGGTTACCGAGGAAGACGGAGGCGTTGACAGGTGTGGAGGTGGAAGGGTGGACCACGGCGAACCACGTGGGCACCACCCCCGACCTTCCGATCACGCACATGTACCTCGCCTGACCCAACATCGCCACCAGCATCGACGTTACAATCCCCAAACTCGCCCCAACTCCGATCACATTCGACACCCACCGCCACCGCGACGACCCCAATCTGAACGCCCCGGAAAATGGCTCCTCCGGATCAATCTGCCGCAAAATCCTCAGCCGCATTAATTCCAGAGTTGTAAATTCAATGGTAAAATATAGATCAGATTAGAGTACCATACCATGTCGTAGGGGAGGAGAGCGGACATGGAAGCGGACATTAAGCAGTAGAGAACGGTTACGAGGATCACGGAGCCCGAAACGCCGATAGGTATGTCTTTGACAGGGTTTTTAACCTCCTCCGCCATGGTTGAAACGGCGTCGTACCCGATGTAGCCCAGGTACACCATTGCCGCGCCATTGAAGACGCCTGAAGCTCCGAAGGGGAAGAACCCATCTCCATTTTGGGGGTTTTCGGGTTCGGTGAAATTCTTCCATTCACCTCGCCAAAACCCCACTGCGATGACGAATGCTATGAACAGAATGTGCAGCACTGTGAGCGTGATGTTCAGCCATGAACTCTCCCTCGTACTGTTGCAAACATTCACGGTGCTTCAAGATGTTATCGAACAGAATAGGAGAATGATAAGTGGAAAAAATTCAATTCAATGTGTGAACGAACCTGTAGCAAATCACGAGTGTGAGGAGAAGGACCACGATAACAGCGATTATGTCGATTTCGTTATACCCTTTGGGGAGGCTGTTGACGGTGAATCTCAGCTGCGTATGCGTCGGCAGCCCCAGGGCGGTGGCGAGATAAGCAGTGAACCCCCTTGCGACGGCTGCATTTGATAAAACATAGTCGATTATCAGATTTGAGCCGGTGAGGAAGGCGAGGAACTCGCCGAAGGTGACGCGGATGTAGCTGAAGGCGCCGCCGGCGACGGGCATGTCGACGGCGAACTCGGTGTAGCAGAAGGCGGAGAGGAGGGCGCAGAGGCCGGCAATGGCGTAGGAGAGGACGACGGCGGGGCCGGCGTAGAGGCGGGCGGCGCGGCCGGTGGTGACGAAGACGCCGGCGCCGACCATGCCGCCGAGGCCGAATCCGACGAGGTCGTACCACCGGAGGTTGCGTTTCAGGGTGGTGCCAGAGCTTACTCGGGTTTCTTGGAATGAAGTTGATATTGAACAGGCGCGGCGGGAGAGGCGGTGGGGGGTGGCGGAGAGGGCGCGGAGGTAGGATTTGAGGCTGGAGAAAGAGGAGGAATGGCTCTCCATTGTCACTCTCTCTTCTCTTTCTCTCTGGGGATAAGTCTCTCTGGTTTCGGGTTTCTATTACTTGTGTGTTGTTTCTTGGGAAAGAATGTGGGGAGGTGGGAGGATGGCAACGCGAACGGGTATATATAGATACGGGTAATGTAACGAGGAACGAGTGTTTTGCACTTGTCGTGTGGTTGGTGAAAAATTTGAGAAATTGTGATTATGACTCGGGTTATTTTAATGATTTTGGGATGTTATAATTTTCGATGATAAAATAAGTTTGCAGTTTTAAATTATATAATTTAGATTTGATCGGAGTTTCCAAATATCTGCTGGCAAATAATTCAGAGTTTTTACCTATTCAAGCAAAATCGGGCTACATGTCAAAGGGGATGGGTTAACGGTTAATAAGCCAAAGGTGATTTCGGTCAAATTCAGTATTAAATTGCTTAATTTCGAAGATATAGACTTATTTAATCGATGGAAAATGAGGCGTTCTTGAATAGTTGAAATGATTAAGTTGTATGTGAAAATTATAATTTTTCCTAAATCATATATATTTATATGAATAATATTGTTTTTATTCTTTGTGATGCTATATATATATATGTACACACGAGTTATTTAACTGTTCATATTCGAATGATTCTTGTTCGAACTAAAATTTACTTAGATATTATAGATTATTTACTATCTTGTCTTGAATTTCGTATTATATATTTCATATGGTCACGCTATGTAAGAGTCCACTGGAAAATTCCCATTTAAGTATTCAAAGTGATGGGAAAATATAAAAAAAGGTATGCACAAAGTTCAGGGGTTATTAGTGGTGTAATGTGTCCAACCATGTCACACCATTTATTGTCAATTGGTGCAAAACTTATACAATTACCGTCACATTTTATTTTACCAATTTAATTCAATAATTGTGCGCAAAATTGACCAAATTTGTTATTAGTGCAAAGCATAATTGTCTTTTGGGATAGTCCCATCTTCTACGAATGTACTATATTTGTACTTATGATCATGCATCAAGGAAAGTGAGGCTTTTCAAGAAAGATGTGGGCTCACAATTTACCTAAGTAACAAATTAATTATGTGATATATTGGTGTTAATACTCATTCGTTGCATTGAAAATACCCTAAGTTTGGTAAAAATGTTTTAAAAAGAAAAAGTTCATAGAATAATACCAAGTTTGATCTAAGTTGAATATTGGATTCAACCATAGTTATAGTTATTTTTTATATTCAAAATTTTATATTATATGATGATTATGTGATGTTTGGAATATATGCATTTGGATTTGATACGATCGGAATATAAATTATTATTGGTACCGACTATCATGCATAATTAGGAACACTATAATACGGACACGATATAAAGATGTTCAATATGACATAATATAATAAAATAATATTTTAAAAATATTCATATATTATAGGGTATCAGATATTTAAGAGATAAAATAATAAATTAATGAAAAGTTGAATAAATTTAATTTAATTTACATTGCGTATTTACTAATTAAACGACAACGAAAAAGTTGATTGGGATCGCAGTGAGATCAGCAAATACTTCGTAAATTAAACCAACATTTGGAAGTTAGTGAACTATAGTCTATATATTATAACAAAATAAAAGTACATTATACATTGAATTCACGCACGTCCCATACAATAATATCTAGTACTGCTGCCAAATCTTTTATTTTCCAAGATTTCGAATATTTTATTGAGATATCGAATAAAATATTTAATATTCATGTACGTTATTATACAATCTTAATTCTTACCCATCAAAATATTATGGAAAAAATATTAATATTTTGGGTTCTATATATAATTAGTCAAGTTCAAACAAATGAAATTAATGCTAAAATTATATTTTCCCTCAATTACTTTTTTACCTACTTTACAACTCTATTTATTATTTACTTTTTATTATTTTGCCGTTTACGATTCATTGTATTTATTTGTCATCGCTATTCATTATCGATTAATGATGCCAAAAATTTGGTAGCGGGTTTAGTAATAGAGTCATTCATATGTCATACTTACATAAGATTTAAATATGAACCTCAAATCTAAAATCAATTAATACTCAATTGAGAAATGCAACTTTTCAACGCCCACACTTTGTGATTAAAAATAACACACGTACATAACATAACAATTATATAGCAATACTAATAATTAATATGTAATTAATGTTAGTGTGGGAGGTTTAAAGTGGCATTATGAGAGACAGCTTGCACCAAAAACTTGACCAATTTTACTACGTCCAAAAATGTCATATCTCATAAGTTTACGGCTTAACCCAAAATGGATTAACAATTATTATATTATAATCAATTACATAACTAATAATGCACGTCCCTCTCACAAATTTTTTGATAATGGGCCTTTATTTCTAATTGGTGAATTATTTTATTGTTTATTTTTTAATCATTTGCGATGCAAGTTAGGCCTAATTACAGCTAAAACAGAAAAACAAAAAAAAATTGCAATGTGAATAAGTTATGTTGTACCTTTTTATAATTATTTAATTATGTTGTACTTTGTATTTCTAAAATTCCATGGTTTTTGAGACTTTACGATTATATATTATATAAAAATATGTATATATATATATTTTATTGGGATGAGATGAGATAGAAGTTTAGTTGATTCAACTGTGGCCTTTTATGTGAGATTGTTAGTCCCATATGAGATGCAAGATGGAAAAGATTGAGTTGTCAATCTTGAACTTACAAAATACTAATAAACATATATTGAACTTGGATTATTAATTTGATTCACTTTAATCCTATACGATAAAAATGTTAAAAAATTGTTGGTGTGAGTAAGATTAAAAAAGAAAACGCTAACAGTGAATGTAATATATTTAATTCTAAACAAAGAAGTAGTGTTTGATAAGTTAACTCGAGTCTACTTTGATTAATTCAGTGTAATAATAAGAGAGTGTTTCACTTATTTTTATTATCAGTTCAATTCAACCAAATTGTATTTGGACTTGGATTAAAAAAAAAAATTATTTAAAAAAACAAAGAAAAATAAAAAAAAAAACTCCAAATAAGTTGGGCCAGCCCAAGATATTGAAAAAATGATTGAGCAATTGAATGACCAAAAGAAAGGAGAAGAAAGGGGATAAGTGGCGGTGGAGGATGTCACAATTCAAAAGGAGAGTGATTCTCTGAAATCTCCCACATCGCAACTTGCAACCTTTCTTGTCCCAAAGATATTTCAAGAGTCATCAGTCATCACATCCAAATCTTTACAAATAAAGCTCTATTTGCCCCTTACATTTCTTTCTCAATCAAAACCAACTGAAACGCCACCTCAAACGAAATAACGAGTAAAACTCTCTTAATTTTTTATTTTTTTTATGAAAGTCGGTTTCAAACTCTTAAACTTCTAACTAAAATTTAGTAAAATTCATTTGATTTAATCGGTTACCATAACATCAAAACTCGTTCCATATATATTGTTAACACAGACACTTGGTTTTTTTTCTAATTTTGGTGGATTTTTTTTAGTATATTGTATTTTTTGTGGATTTTTTTTTGTGTATTGCAACTTTAGGATTTTTTGGTTTTGAGAAAAGCGGAATCACTGTAGCAAATAGTGATTCTGTTTTTTAGACAAGCGGAATCACTATAGTAAATAGTGAATATCGTACATTCCGCTGCTGATTTATCAAAAAAATTATGATTGCAATGTACGATATTCACTATTTGCTACAGTGATTCTGTTTATCTCAAATGCATAATCACT
>JBBMKE010000009.1:21865164-21876921 GCA_037834125.1 Lippia alba | reverse complement strand
ATATCTATGATCATAATAGGACTTGGTCCATGTGGAGAGCTGAGATACCCTTGCAACCCTGTGAAACATGGTTGGAGATATCCTGGCATTGGTGAATTTCAGGTAATTTGCATACGGCCAAATCTTTCTCTCTAACAATCCCGTAGCATGTTCTGCATCATTCCCTCACTCTGACAATCCCTTGCACATTCACATACATTGTGAAAAGAAAATATGTGGTACTGGTGTTCAACATTAGATTTTCTTTTCTATTATTTTCTGTCAGGATGAGGACTGTTTTTTTTTTCTTCTCTTACTTTATATACCTAAAAAAAAACTTTATTTTCACCAGTTCCTGGAAAACCTCTCTCCAGAACGTTGCTGATTTTTCTATCTTGCTTCATCCTTTGCAGTGCTATGATCAGTACATGTTAAAAAGCCTGCGGAAAGCTGCCGAAATAAGAGGACATTCTTTTTGGGCCAGAGGACCTGACAATACTGGTTCCTACAACTCACGGCCACATGATACCGGCTTTTTCTGTGATGGGGGTGACTATGATGGCTATCATGGCAGATTTTTTCTTACTTGGTATTCTCAGGCTTTAGTGGACCATGGTGATCGAGTGCTTTCTCTGGCCAAGTTAGCTTTTGAAGAAACTTGTGTTGCTGCAAAGGTAAACTCTTCTAATCGACTCCGGACATTTATAGACTTGATCAAGTCCTATGGCTCAACTCTTTATTCTTTCCCATCCATTTGCTATAATTATCTACTAGTAAAATGGGCTTACTTGATGCTTGTGTAAAATAAATATCGAGATAATCTATCTATCTAACTATCTATCTATCTATACCTATATAAAAGTCTGGATTTGATTGGGCTATTGTGAAATGACGTAATTGGTCATCATTCAACTTAACTATAATATTTATGTAGCTTACAATTCAATAATTCAATTTAATATTTTTATTTGATTTTATTGAATGTCAACTTTTGCAATCCTCCTCCCTATTTATATTCTCATTTAATGTGCAATAAACTTTAACTTGAATTGAATATTTAATACTTGTTAATACCAAGTTAACTATGATATTTATATAGCAAAAAAATTAATAATTCAATTGAATATTTTATCTTTATTTTAAATTATTAAGTATATAATATGCGTGAGTACCAACGGATTAATTTGATGTAAATGACACAAAGTTGAAAAAGGTTGAACAATATTTATTTAGTGAACAAATCAATAATTAAATTTGATTATTTTATCTTTATTTAAATTAAGTATATAATTTGCGTTAATATGCCGCTAGATTAATTTGATGTAACTAAATGAAACTATTTAGACTAATTTGATATATAATTAAATAAAATTTATTTTATTAAGTATTAATTTTCAAACTATTCCATTTTTCATTGCTCTTCTTCTTCTCATTCAATTTCATCAATTTATTTATTTGTTAAAATCATGTCCGTTGATTAGTACTAGTACTTTATTTGGGTTAGAGATAATAACTTTTTGCCATCCGATCTATGACCCTTTTGGCATTTCACCATCCAAACTATTTCGCACCCCAAATCGCTATCTAAACTATTATTTTTTGACAAACCGCCATTCCAACTTTTTTTTAGCAATTTTGACTATTTTTCAGCGGTTTTGACTGTTTTTTCAACGGTTTTAATTGTTTTAACACATGTAAATATGTCCCTTTTTTTATTTTTTCTATGGATTTACCCTTGGTGTTCTCACAACATATCATATGTGTGGTAATTTTGAGTCAAAACCGCTGGAAAAAAAGTTGAGATGGTGGTTTGTCAAAAAATAATAGTGTAGATGGCGATTTGAGATGCGAAATAGTTTGGATGGTGAAATGCCAAAAGGGCCATAGTTTGGATGACAAAAAATAATTATCCCTTTGGGTTAATTCATTATAGAATGACTCCTAACATATAACATATCCTCCCAAACTTATGCCATGTGATTAAATATAGTTCTTTTAAATAGAATGACTCCTAACATATCCTCCCAAACTTATGCCATGTGATTAAATATAGTTCTTTTAAATGGTTGATCATGTAGCCATAATTCTAAATTGTTTCATAAATTCACATTAATTATCATTCAATATTCTTAATTTGCTAAATCATTTAATTATTTGAAAGAATTATATAAGTAAATTAATTTTCATGTTGAGAGATAATTATAAAATATTTTAGAAACCTTTAAAATAATAAAAAAAATTACTCAAAATCTAGAATAATCATTATTTGTCAAATATATGAAAAAATTTCAAATTATATACTATATTTCATAATATCTTTATAAATTATTTTTCACCATGGGATAATTTCAATATACAATATAAATTTATAAAGGTGAAATATATAAATAATTATTCAATTTTATAAATTATCTTAAAAATAGTTGCACGTGCATTTTTCTAGTTGCTATATATATTTCATTTACAGGTGAGAGTTGCCATTTTAAGAAAATCAAAGATGTAAAACCAAGTGATTTTCCCACTTATCCTGTAAGCATTCTGCCTTTCAAGGACTTTAAAACTGCTTCACAAGCTAGTCTTTTGGCCACCTTTTTATCACCCTCGGAGCACACTTCTTTATACACGACCCCATCGGCTACAACCTCTACGGTAGCATATGCTAGCCCGCTCCGCTTTGAAATTTGAGGCTTCTTGTAAACGTAATGCTCCTTCTGACATAACTCGTTCAGTTCCCTTACTGGATGGAGCTTCAATGTCTCCGGCGTGATCAAGGGCTCCAAAAGAGGCTTCATACTCTCAAAAACTTTCTCCTTGTCATACCCCGAGTCCACAAAGATTGCACCCGCAATAGATTCCATAACATCTCCAAGTACCTGCATCAATCATAGAATGATTCTTGAAACAATTAAGCGTTTTTTATGTGATGCCAAAACTCAGGGGTTCTGATTGTGATTTTCCTAATTTACTACCAAAGTGTTGAAAGACTAACCTTTGGGAAAGTTATAGATCCCCAACCGAAATTCGACTCCGACGACAATTCCTTAAAGTTGCTAATGCTGCGAACTATCTGTCTTTGAAGCTCCGGTGAAATATGGAGTATATGCTTGTACAACTCTGCCTTAATCGCAGACTGGGCATAGCAATCATTGTTGACAGATGCTGACCTAAGATCAGTCAGAAGCCCTGGAGACAAACCGGGATATCTCTGATACAGGTATACAGTTATGAGATAATCTAGCACCGCATCCCCAAGAAATTCCAAACGCTGAATTACAAAACGAAAAAATATCATGAGAAATCCAAAATAAACTCTAGTCAAGAAAATAATCTGCATTAAATTCATACGAAAATAATCTACATTAAATTCATACCTGATAGCATCCTGGGATTTCAGGCAGCATATATGAACCATGAGTTAGTGCCTCAACGAGGAGAGAAGCATCTTTGAACTTGTATTTAAGAAGAGATTCTAAATGTTTGATATTAACATGCAACTCAGGTTTAAGAGTGAAATTCCTCTTATAAGGGACATTGACAAAGTCAACATCGATACCAAGCCATGCCATAAAGGACAAAGCTGTCATTTCACCTCCAGCACAGAGAAATGCACCAATTAATGCTTCAACCACGTCGGCCACCCTCTTGCTTTTTATCTCCCTACTACTCCCAATATATACTTTTTTAGAGGAAAGCATCTCTTCTCTTAATGTGCAATTAGTCCCGGGGATGATCCATGTTTTTGGGTTAAATGGTTCGTCACGAATGAAGCCCTGAGAATTATAATTCTGTTTTAGTTTCAATCCACAAAACAAAAAAAGTAAAAAATGAACAATTTCATATTACCGTAATTTTACGATCACATCCGAGCTTGCACAATGAAGAATTGCAAATAATTTTTTCTCGTTTAATACTAAGAAGACCCTCATGGCGATTTTGATAAGTTTTGAAAAGTTGTTGACTAGCAGCATATTTGAGAAAAGAATCTCCAAGGGTCTCTAAAGATTCCATATGAAAATTCTCTTGGCAATTCTTTGTTGTGATTGCCTCCAAAATCTGATGTATACAAACAAATTAGCACAAGATCATATGATATTAGGGTAGAAAAGTGGAGATGGTGTAGATACCTTATAGGTCGGAATAAAAACATTTTGCATGCAGTGATCCTCAGGCATATTTCTCAAGTTGGCAGCTAAAAGCAGCGACTCAATCCGATGCATGATGGATGGAAGAAATGAGAAAGAATAAACTGTCGAAATTGATATGGGTGACATGATGATCGAGCAAAGCTCAGGCGGTAATTCGCATGTAGAGGAGTTACTTGATTCTGCATCCAAAAAGGATAAATCAGTCTGCAAAGCAAAAAGCACAATCTGACTCTCAGAATTTTCCATTTTTCCTCAAGAATGGATTCTAATCTTGATAATCACCCTCAATCAAGTTTAACTTGGACAAATCAAAGACAAATACGAGAAAAAAGGATTTGACATAAACCATTAACAGAACCTTTTGTGCTCGGTTTTCTACATTTGTGAAGGTAATTGTGCACAGTAAAGATGCACTTTGCTTTGAGAAGAGTTTGCCCTTCAAACTGCAACTTGATGCCATGTCTGCAATAAGTATTTTATCATTTGAATTAAACTTCACCACAAATAGATAGGAAATAAATGTTTAATAATTGAAAAGAAAAGGAAAAGCAAAATACGAACCTCTGTTCATAATACTTTTTATAAGTAACAGATGATCCATCTCCAAGCTTAAGAAATGCATTGCCATCAATGCCATCCAAAATCCCACATGTGCTATACAGGACATTATTATGAGGAGTACACACCAAGGAATTTTCTAACAGACAGAGACACACTAAACCATCCCTGGTGCGCATATAATGGGCATGACCTCTTGTTGAACAACTATTAGTATGTTTGAAAACTTGTTCTTGATATCGTACAGCTTTAATGCTTTTCCAATCAATTGATATATCCTGATTGGAGCTTATACATGGAAGAAGAAGATAGTTGAACACATTAGAACCATTTGTCTGAGAAAATTGATTGCGATCATTCGGATGCTTATCTAATTTGTGATCAATAAGAACTCTCAAGAGCGTGATTTGAAATCTCTGACACAACGCTATCTGAAATCAAAGTTTAAAATAATCATATATCGCGTCAGCTATTGACACTTTAAAGTGATAATAATAATAATAAAATAAATAATAATAAAGTGTACCTGCTCGGGATCCAAAGTAACGTATCCTATATATTTGACACCCACTATTAGCTTTCCTCTATCAACATCTAAATCTAGATTGTTGAACATTTCAAGATAATTATCAAGCTTCCTTTGTACGGCCAACAAAATGTCTCGAACCTTGATATCATATTGGAAGTTGGGCCTCATCTCAATCAAGTAGCAATAATAACAAATTTCAGACTGATTTCCACAGCCTATCAATTCTGGTGGCAAATATGTGGCATACTCGACAAGATAAGGTTGATTTCCTGTACATTTAGTATTTAGTATCAATTACTAATTGAACAGAAAAACTTCCCAAGACTTTATTTTAAATAAAGATAAGAAAATACTTTTTTTCTGAATTGCTTCTTCCTCCACAACATCTGGTACAAGGTTGTCTGTAAGAGCACCTACGTGATGAAGTTTTTTGCAAGCTTCAAGACATGCATGTTGCTTTAGTGTTTTGATGTCGCCCTGGACAGTAATAATTTGAATTGGGGAACTATTGGGAAGTTGCAGTGTGCATGTTCCCAGTACTTTATCAATGGTGCAGCGAGGAGAAGGGTTAAAGTACCTAAAAGGACACCAAGAATAATGAGGCAAATATAATTCTAAATTTTAGATACCAAAATATCATACTATCTGGAAATTAGATAAAACAAATTACCCATCGGAAGGCAGCTTGGAGCAATAGAAGTAAAGTAGTGCCACACTTGAATTGAGAGTCGCTATAGCCCCAGTGCTACCAACTTGATACCATGGCTCACCATACATTTGCTCACTAAGGGGTAAACAAGGAACATCTGCATGGCTTAAACACTCTCTCCTCATTACATCTCCGCTTGCCAAATACTGCTTGACACGAGAAATGGCCTTATGATCACCACTATCAGTGCCAAAGAAAGAAAAAAGAATAGAACATCAGCCCTACAAGCCCTACAAGAAAAAGTGATATCATTTTTCGAATCCTTTTATCTTAAAACACAGTATTGGTCCACCTTTTCACCATTAAAATAAAATCTGAGTCATGCATGCGAGCACGACCACGGGACTGAATGAAGCTGCATACGTTTACAGAAGGATCAAATCTAATTACAAGGTTGCAACTCTGTACATCCAAACCTTCCTCAAGCATAGAGGTGGAAACAATTATGTTAACCTACAAACATATCACGAGAAAATATATCAGCAAAATCACACACAGAAAATTGATTTCAAGGACAAAAATGGAAAATAGAAACAGTCAATTAAAGGACAAATCATACTGTTCCCTTTCGGAATTCATCAACAATTGCAGTTTGTTCTTTACGGCTCTGTGACTGCAACCTGCAGTTGTTCCCTGCTGTGTATTTGGTTTTCCAAGAGCTAAACTCTGGAAGCAATTCATTCAACAAATTGCAGATAACTATTGCAGTCACAATCCTCTCAACAAAAATTATGCACCTCAAATCCTTTAGTTTACTGCACGAGTAACATATCCAAAAACAAAAAGGCACTGTAAGATACGCTTGCAACAAGTAAAAACACTAAACATTTTTACTAAATCAAACTACTGATAATAAGAAGACCTGTATTCACGAAGAGTGTCAATTAGACACTTGATTTTTAAAGTAATATATCCATCCCTCACGTTAGTTATTAGATCAGTACAAGTGGGCAAGAGATGACCTGAGAGAACACCAAGAAACCATCAAAGAGTAAATATAACGAGGCAATAAAAGCTAGGACACCAACAGAAAGTGCCCCCCACTAAATTAAGGATGTTAATTACCAGGTTGCATGTATGCAGAAAAGACCCTTGCTGCATCTAAACAGAAAGCTCTAAGAACCCTTTGACCAGATACATCCATCTCACCCCATATATATTTGTACTCTTCATCACGAGAATAAACCTCTGCGGCCTATTTGAAAGAACACAAGTATTATGTAATTGAAATTATTATGCATTCAAATACAGTTACATTACCTTCATAGCTAACCAAACGCCCAGCTCAGTCAAACAAAACAGTAAAGTCGACAAGACTTTGTTTAATCTTTTCTCAGCATTTTTGGCCGCCAAGTTCCCTCTCTTGAGGGAAAGCACGTGCTGATGAAAAGAAGCCATACCATTAGTCAATAACATCAGGGAACAGGAATAAACAAGCAATCGCCTTTAAACACAAAATATTGTGTTGCAATATATGCATACCTGTCCAACCAAATTGATCAAATCCTTCTCGATGGATCCCAACATCTCATGAGGAAAATCCATTTGATCGTACATTTTCAATTTAGGAGTCGAGAAGGAGATATAAGGAGTTAGAACAGAATCCGAATCACATGTGAAAACCTTCATTTAAGTAAGTAAAACATGTGTTAGTAGTTTATGGGCAAATACAGCTAGTTAAGTACCAACAATAGGTAGAGTTATCAAGATTTTCGCCAGACCTTCGAATTCATTAGATTCTCTAGTTTGCTAATCTGTTTCCAGCAGTCTTCTGCAGAATCTGAAGCTGTATAGAAAATGAATAACAATTTTACAGGTCAAATTCAGTAATAAAAATAACAGAGCTTAGAAGTTTTAATAACACAAGTAAAACTGTATATTAAATTGTTGATTATACTGACCTTTAGCTTTTATAGGAGAAGCAGTCATACCAAATACTCGAGGAAGCTTCAGGGAGTTTGATGCAAGCTCGCGCTGATAGAATTCCTGCAATTATATGCTCTTCAATTCTCGTGACATACACTACATAATAATACCGACGAGAGTAATAATAAGAATATTGTTATACCATCATGATGCAAGCATATTGATTTTTGCCCCTTGCATTATGACATTCATCAAATATCAAAACCTTTATCTGGCAAAGTCTCAAATATGATTTTCTCAACGCATCAAGCAGGATTTGTGGTGTCATGACAAGAACCTGGATCAGCAAACATAGTTCTGATTTAAGAGACACAACCGAGATTTGGCGTAGTCTTTACATATCATATTATATGGGTTAGAATCAAGAAAATATGCAAGACATTCTAAGATTCAATTGCACCTCATATTTTTCCATCTGACACCTCCATGTGGAAGCATCCCAGAAGTCAACACCCATCTCACCATAGAACTTGCCTACTTTCAAGTCAGTGTGCATTTCCACAGCTGCAGCTTGCTGATATATGATAATCATCAAAATACAAACTTCAAGCCCAAATCGAGCAAAGTGATAACTATTTGTGCTGAAATAGCTAAATTAAAAATAAAGTATTATAAGAAAATACATATATATTTTAAAAAAAAACACACATACTTGGTTGACCAGAACAACCGTAGGGACCAAAAAAACAGCAATGTGTGCTGCTGAAGGCTTTCTGAGAAAGTGAGCATAGCTGCGAAGAAGCATGATTGCTATTAAGGTCTTGCCTGTACCAGTTTCAAAGAAAACAAGAGTGTTCTGTTTCAGTGATATCTCCAGTGCTTCCAACTGATAACTACAATCACATTGACAAAGGACCATCTCAGTGAAAGAGGGGAGAATAACATTTGAATAACTAAAAAAATGAAGCAAATTTTTTAAGGAATACAAGCATAGCTATAAATAATACAAAACATAAATAGACAGATTAGATACCTTCTAGCAAAGGAGACCGGATCAGCAACAATTTTCTCACTTCCTCCATTCATTACCATAGCAGTTCTCTCCATTGATCTCTCCAACCTTTCTTCTCTCACACAAAAAAATCAATTTCAGTATTCACTAAAGAGAATGATATTAGGCAGCTTGTTTAACAAGAATATAACCAGATGGGATGGCAGAAAAAACCAAAACAATAAACCTGATGAAAACAGACAAACAACCTTCTCTTTTTCGTTTTTGGCAGGGTAAGCCTGACTTCATGGATTTTGCAAAGTGATGTTATAGAAATTGCACAAACAAGCAATCAAGGGTAAAAACTAATTTTCTTTGTAGCACCGAAGCAAACTAGTAGAGAAAGAAAATCAGTTCAAGCGTGTGTCTGCATAAAACATACGAAAACAAATAAACGAAAAAGCTAAAAGAGAATTCCAACAACAGTTGGAAAACAGGAAATGCAATACAAGAATTTCAGAAAAGAACATTCCCAAAATTCTAAAAAAAGAAACCCATTTGAGCCCATTATACATCTAACAGAAACTATCCTCTAAGATCACCCGAAATCGCCAACTTTAAAGAAGAATGACAAACAGAAATACCTCAAATAGTTACTCTGACAACAGCAGCAGAAAGCATGAGTTGAAGGATGACCGTGTTTATTGCATTATTCATGTGCTGACGCATAAAACATCAAAAGGAAGAATCTTTATCTATCTAGCGTCTTATGATCAGAGAAAGTGAGTATAATATATATAGATATAGAGAGAGAGAGAGTACAAGTAGTGAAAACTTCGAAAGGAAGGAAGATGTGAGAAAAAGACAGGGGAGGAGAAAGGGCAAGAAAATTGAATGATTAGGGTGACTGAGAAAGGAAATTTGAAATGACCTGATGTTGATTTTGAAGCTGTGCTGTTCAACTATTTCCCCCGCTAAAGATTGGAGTTTTGAGTTGTTTGAGGGCTACTTTCAGTTCTAGTCCTTTCTTGGACTCTTCGTCATGTCTCTCTCACTTTCCAACACCGTATGTAGGGAATGTATAACGTATGACGTATCTATATTCTATAAAGATACAGTATCTTTTTTTTTGGTGCAAATATATGAGATTCGGTATATTTCCTTACTATATACACATTTTTTTTGGGCTTTTAATGATAATATGGGCTTAATTTATTTATGTGGAAATCTTTAAATAATATTAAAAAGTTAAAAAAAATTCTTTTCACGTCCCAATTTTGAAAATGTTTCCGTTCATTCCCCAACTCAAAAATAAAATTTATTTTCACTCCCCAAACAAATACATCACATTGCGAAGCAAATACATCCTTTTTTAATTTGAGTACGTGATTCTCGAATTCTGATACAACATTTACTGTTTTTTTGGAGTGAAAATGAATTTTGTTTTTGAATTTGAAAGTGAACAAGAACTTTTTCAAAATTGGGGAATGAAAATGAATTTTAGTTTACACTTGGGGTGTTATTGGGAATTTTCCCTTATTCTATTTAATTTAATCTTTTTAAAATAAAAAATTTCAAATTTAAGTGAATTGTGCAGGTGTTCGGATTTTTTGGTAATGTGAGTCGTATGATTGCTCAATCGACCTCTCTAATTCTCAAGAATTTGGTAGAGGGGAAGACTCCTCGAAATAAAAGTTTGATAAGAAAGTAAACGGTGAAGTGGACATGATGACTTGAAATAAGCGCTCGATGCTCCATCAAGAACTTAAGAAATTACATGGGTAATTAAATGGCTTGGAATTTTCAATAAATATATTTACTGACCTGCATTAATTATGAAGGTATTTATAGTATAACTTTAATTCTCTCCAAAAAGTAGATAGCTAAAAGATGTCATGCAGTAAATGCAAATTTTTTATAATTTTAAACTTAATAATTGGCCGAAATAGTTGAAGAATCGAATTTTTATTTTTTAAACATGCACAATCAAAAGAGATTCAAATCCGGGACCTCGTCCTTAGGAATGAATACATTGACCGAAATAGTTGAAGAATCGAAATAGTTGGGGGCAATTACTTCATTTCATCGCCCAATTAACCCTTTTTTGGGTCTTTTTATTAGGAGAAAAACTGCAATAAATAAATAGCTTAACATTTAAAAGTTTCAAATTCATTTTGTACAAGTGTTTTGCGCAATAAATAAAAAATTGGTTTCTATTAAGCTATTTGTATTTTTCAAACTCGAAGTGTAAATACAATATATATCTAATTTTTTTTTGTATATGTACACCATGACAATGTTATTGCATTAGAAAATATATTATAAGTAGAGATTTATCTTAAAATTTTGGATAAATGAATGCAGTAAGTTTCGTGACAAAGACTAAGATATTCATAACTTAATTTTTAAAAAAAGAGTTTTCATTGTAAGTTGATTTAAATTCAGTTAAATGAGAACTAACTTGGAAGTTTTAGGTATACATTGTTTAAAAACTAAAAACTAATCGTAGTCAAATGTTATAACGTGGTGCTTAAATGCTGAAGTGGTTGAGATTTTTCATGGTTTTTCTTGCTTGATGGCATTGAGACGACTAAGTGCTAGACTTGTGCTTTGTTATTTTTCAATCAATCATTCTCCCAGAATATAAAGTTATTTTTTTTTTCCAAACATATAACTTTGGCCCCAAGATTGCTACAGTGGTCTGAGGGCACTTGCTTTCTTATTTTCCAATCATTCCCAGAAATAAAGTGGGTATTTTTTCAAACATATAACTTTGGCCCCAAGATTGCTACAGTGAGTGCTCCAAGATTTTCATCTCACTTGTATTCTAAATTATTATTTAATCAGTATTTTAATTTACATCAATTCAATAAAATAAAGTTGAGCTCTGAGAAACTATTTGTCTATTTATTTAAATAAATTAAATCTACTGGGCCGAACCCAATTTATGGTTGGGCTAATCCAATTCCAGTTTGGGCTG
>JBBMKE010000009.1:21823705-21834360 GCA_037834125.1 Lippia alba | reverse complement strand
TTTTTATTTGTTTTTGCACAATCTTCATCACAATCTATTTGATTTATATTATGCTTTTCTGTATGTTCTCTTCCTAGCGTTCTCATCCTTATATTTAAGAATTATTTTACAAAATCCCTGATATGTTTATTAGATATATCTTCATTAAAACATTTACATAAATTACATGCAAGGAGTAATCCTCTACTTATATCATCATCCATGATGTAGTATATAAATTCTTTTTTAATTTAGGGGTTTATTTGATATTCTTATGAAATATATAGTCTATTACAAAAAAGGTTTGGGTTGAATATATAAATTTTAGAAAGTTGTTATACTATTTTTGTCCTTTATCAATTTGCAAAAAGTCAAGGTAAGATGAAAATTTTGGAAACCGTGGATGTCATTCATGATAAACAATATTTAATTAAAAACTAAAATAAAGGTGGTATTTTATTAAACTTTTTTATAAATAACGGTAGTTTTAAAAAAGTCTCATTAACTTAAACAGAGTCTCTGAAAAAATTCGTACACAGTGCATCAGCAGTTGTACCTCTTCCGTTTTATATATAAACCCTGGGACGTATCGTTACTCGTCAGATTCCCAATTGACCAGCAAATACCCCCAAATTGAAATTACCCTCCGCCGCAAACATCATGCCCACCGCCACCACCACCACCACCGCCGCCGCCGGCATTAGCGGCCAAAATCACCTCCCCTTCAAGCCTGAAGTCAAACCCTTCTCTTTACACTCCGGCGATATGCCGGACCCCTCACCGTCTTCTTCCTCAGGCCCAATTGGCATTGACGGGTCTGAACACGACGCCGTTCTGTCCAATTCCGAGTTCTTGACTCGACCTGAGGTAATTACTCGTCGCGGCCGCAGAATCAAACAGCTCGCCCGAATTTACCGCGACCACTACTGGGCGTTAATGGAGGAACTCAAATTGAAGTTCAGGGAGTATTACTGGGAGTACGGGAAGAGCCCTTTTGTCGAGGATGAAGACAACGAGAAGAGTTGTGTTCCATTGACTGCGGAAAATATTGGTAACGGGAATTTGGGGGTTAATGGAGGGAATTGTAATAGTAACGTTTCGAGTATATGTGGCGTCACTGGGTGCAAGGCGAAGGCGATGGCGATGACAAGGTTTTGCCATATGCATATACTATCCGACGCCAAGCAGAAGCTTTACATACCTTGCACCTTCTCCATAAAGAGGTTTGCTTTATTACTTTTTCTTTTCCCCAATTCGGTTGTTCCGAGTTTCCGGTTGTTGTGCATTATATGCTGGCCACCGCTAATGTATACCTGTAGGAAATAGATTTAGTAGGATGACAAGAGCCCATTTCTCATGCGTCCCGTATATTCTTGGTGTGGTCGAATTTGGGGATATGAAATTGTGTATGCCTGCTTAACTGTTCCCTGTGATTATGGACTTGGCTATGGATTGTGGACGGATTTTGTTGGTAGGATTTTGTGCGCGTTAGTTTCTGATATTGCTTTTATTGATTGTACTCCATTCAGTATCTCGTGCACGTTGGCGATAAAAAAGAAGTATTTGGTGCACGTTATCATTGGAGGATGCTGGATGATAAGAATTGTGTAGTGATAAATGTTAATTATTAGAAGTCTTGCATGTTCAATAATGCTAGGTAATGTGCATGTGAAGTTAATGTGCTCCAAGTGTTTCTGGCGTTGTAAGTTGGGACCATTCATCCTTGAGAACATATGGGAAATATTCATCTCCAATCTGCTTAATAATGATTAGGTTTTGTGCAGCAAGTTCATTCATTGGTTCCTTTGTTAGGTTATGCTTTATACTCTTTCAAAGATTGGTCGGTTGGTTTATGCATTCATTCAGTATGACATCAATTAGAGATGTTTATTTGGATTGACATGAGCATTTGCCCGGTATAATTTGATTTAAACAAGTTTGCTGCATGTTGATTTTTGATGGTATTGGTTATCGCGTCCTATGATCCTAGAAAATATCAGTGATACTTTTGTCCTCCATTTGAAATATATGGCAAAAACTCAAACCTTTGTTCTCGTCAGTAGATGTATTGCTTTTAAATTAACTAATTAATGTATATACCTCAAGTGAAGCTGAAATGTTAAAACTTTACCTAACTGATACCTGGTGAAGTCCTGCACATGGAGAAAGAAGTAGTTCCAGTGTATTTCAGATATGCTTTTCATATATTTTCTATTGTGGCTGTGCATTGTACTTCAGAATTAAAGATTCACATTGGTGTTCAGGTATTGAAGATTTATGATGATTTAGCAGAGTAGAAGCTAGTCATTGTTACAACTTCAACTTGGAAATTGGTGTGCTAACATTACATAGTTACCACTTTAACACAGTATTTTGAAAGTTGTGAAACCTCCTGTGGCAAGAATTTATGGCATTGTATAATGTGCATTTGTCGTGATGTTTCTTACAGTAACAAATAAGATGGTAATCCATGATTAATTGACAAATAATATGTGTATACCAATTTTCTTAATGTGCCTTGTCCTTGGTACCTGGATCATTGTGTTTTTTTCACTTGAAAGATGCTTTTAATATTGGAATATTCTGCTCATTCCATTTGGGACTTCTTTATTTCTGAATGTGTTGAAAGATATGTTGCTTCAGCCTTCTTAGAGTAATCCAATGAAGGATGCTTGTTGCCGCTGAGATTTTTGGGCATTGGAATTATAAAAGAAGAGCCTTATTTGTCATGCATCCCAAAAGTTAGCTCATCGAACTCATGGAATCTTAACAAACCGAAATTTATCATGTCAAATGTTTATATGAAACTGAAGAGATCACCACTTAGATTCCAGTTGATCCTTTCCTCCAAATGCCTGAGGAAGAAACTGAGAATTGAAATAGAATAAGAAAGAGGAGAGTATCCTCATTGAGTTTTGGCAAAAATGAGCATGGCAATTTATCTTACTAGGAGTCTTGGCACCTTAAATGCAGTCCCCGTATGTTTGAAGATTCAGAGATAATTGAACCAATCAATCATTTAAATTTACAGTATGGGAGCTTTAGCAATTGATTTTAGCTTTTAATCTGACAAAAAGTTTCTAATTAGTGCTGGTCCCTGTTACCCTTACATGCGCCATTAATTGTAATTAGGTGCCTGCCTTATAACCATTTGAAATAATATTGGTGCTGTTTGTTCTGATGATTGATGAGATTTAATTCTCTTATCGTACACATATGTCATAGTCATTATCATCGATCCTACTTTCTTGTTGTTTGGGGTTTCCCCTGTTAGTAGACCAGAATAAAGAGTGCATTTAGATATTTTTGTTGCTATAATGATATCTGGATCAAGCCTTTTTGGTTTCTCATTTTTTAACCTTACTCAACTAAAGTGATATATTTGGCCTTTTGTTTTATGATTGGTGGTGTGATCAGTTCCACGACGGGGCCTATACTTTGTAACAAACCACTTCTGAGATCGACAGTTCCTACTTATTGCCCTCTCCATTTCCAAAAAGCTGAAAAGCATATGGTACGAGCTCTCAGGAAGGCAGGTCTTAACGTGTCCTCGACAAGCAAGCTTGCTCCAAAGGTCCATGTCATGGTGGCAGAGTCCGTCCGTCAAATTCAACAAAAGAGAAGAGCTGCACGAAGGGCAAGTCTGGAAAATGCTGAAATTAAGGAGGAAAACCACTCTTGATCTTGCTCTTGCTCATGCTTAAAGCAACATATGATATTCTTTATTCCTAGGCGCATGATGTTGTATTTGTAAATCCAGAAATGAAGTTACAGGACAGTTGATACACCGTCGGGCTTTGTATGGGAGAGATGAGAATTGAGCTTTGGTAGATGAAATGTTGTGCATATTAGAGTTGCCATTTGCTGCTTGATATATTGGCTTAATTTTCCTTCCGTCCACTCTCAAAAAATCTTGCCAGATTCTGAATAGCAATTGAGGAATGAAAATTGTATCTCAATGAAATGCAATTTACATGTGTTGAATGTTATCTTTGGGAACGTATAAAGTTTGGCTGCATATTTGATTCCATCATTGTTCGAGTAACAACTATGCTTACACCAACACACCCTAATAGTTTTCGACTTTCGTCTAATGGGGGGAGGTATGTGTAATTTTTCAAAGTTTACAGAAGAATTTATCATACTTTTTGAAGAATTTATCGAGGACGTGGGAATGATATATATGTGTGTGGATAATGGAATGCAAGATATACAGATGTGGAGAGGAGAGAAAGGGGAATAAGTGGGAAGTATGATTTCAGTGAGCATCAAAAGGAATTGTGGGGTGGAAATGAATCCATTCCATCCTAAAGCCTTTTTCTTTCTTTGTTTCTTTATTTCTTACAAGGAGTATGCATATGCAGCAATGGCAACGAATGATGGTAAAATTGTTGAGATATAGCCATATAGGAATATTAATTATACTTGTAGATATATGAAAGATTCTTTAACTACTGCTTTATTTAATTATTCCAGTCTGTATTCCAATTGACAAGCTTTAGTGATGCCAAACATCACTATGTCTCTCACTCCCTCGTCTTTTGTCGCTAGCTCCGACCACCTTTTATAATTCTTTGCTACCTCCTCTCTCTATTCTTTTATTCAATATTGACAGTTGGACTTTATAAATTTCCACACTGTGCATGATTATCAAATAACATGCATTCCATGCTTAATTGGGTGAATGATTAATCTCCCGAGATAGCTGAAAGACGCTTATTGTGGGGATTTTATCGAACGTGGTTCTTTATATCCATAAGGTTCGAAGTTGAGACATTACTTAATTGAATTCAAACCCTATTCACTTAAGCTATTTACCCGTTGGTTTGGTAGTGTATGACTATGTACTTGCACATATTATGATTATATATGTAGGAAAAATTACATCCAACTACCCTATATTTAGGTTTAATTACAAATTAGTTCATATTTTTTGAATATTACACTATAGTCCCTATATTTATTGTTTTCATGAAATTCACGAATGAAATTTGTAAAAGTAAACTTGTATTCCAGATGCTTTTATGAGTATTACATTTAATATATGACAAAAAATGCAAAACTATCTCTAAAAGTTTACAAAATTAGGCCTAATTACAAATATTAACAAAAATTAGGAACTAAAATATAATTTTTAAATAATTATGAATTACGTTGTAATTAGGTCTAAATATAAAGTAGATGTATGTAATTTTCCCTATATATGTACCACAACTACGACAGTCTACAAGGGTAGGCTAGTTTGGGATTTTATAGACGCCCAAAATCCAGTCTCCTATTCTATTTGCCCACTTCCCCACACTTACAGATCTAGTCAGAGTCGCAACATGATAACATTAACAAACTAGCTCCACACCTACGTACTTACGTTGTACACCAAATATCTATTCTCTGAAAGTAATAATCACGATACCCTTTACTATTCAAGAAAACAGAATAAAGACAAGTGATGATATACAAATACAATACAAGCGCATTTAGCTAGCTAACATAAAGGAAAAGAAATTAAATTTGCAGTGAAAGATTCCACATGATCTTTTGAAATGTCACATCACCCAAAAATTACGTATGTTTGTATGGATGATATATGCCTCTCTGTGTGTGTGTGAGAGACAGAGAGAAAAAGAGGTCTTTCGTTCTGCAATCTATAAATAGTTGCAGCGAGGGAGCGAGGTGCATGCACAACAAACATTATAAGAACAAGGAAAAATTACATTTAGGTACCCTACATTTAGTCATAATTATAAATTAAGACTTATTTTTTTATTTTTTACATATTAGTCCTTAAAGTTTGATTCCGTTAGAGGTCCTCGGCAGCCGTTAGGGTTCCGTCAAATTTTTGAACTGTTATTTCAAAAATACCCTTGAATTTTTTGTTAACATATTACAAAACGACCCCTCAATGTTCTACCACCTTACAAAACGACCCCTATGGGAGTTTGGTAAACCTGACGGAACCCTAACGGAAGGTAGAGACCTCTAACGGAATCAAACTTTAGGGACTAATATGTAAAAAAATGAAAGAATAGGTTCTGATTTGTAATTATGGCTAAATGCAGGGTACCTAGATGTAATTTTTCCTAAGAATAATTAGCTAGCTGTATATATATATTGAGAATATATGCTACTGTTTTGTCAACAGTAGTGTAGTATATCTATCTTTGTTGTTACGACGTTGTGGGAGACTAGAAGTGAGAAGTAATAACTAAGAAGGAGAGAATGCCTCGAGATAGAGATCCGCTGGTGGTGGGTCGGGTGATAGGTGATGTATTGGTTCCCTTCACTCGATCCATTAATCTTAGAGTTACTTACACCACCAGAGACGTCGCCAATGGCTGTGAGCTGAGGCCCTCACAAGTGGTCAACCAGCCCAGGGTCGACGTTGGGGGCGACGACCTCCGCACCTTCTACACCCTCGTAAGTATATGTATACGAGTATGACACTACTTCTTCTTCTTCTTACTCCAGACTATAATCTGTGTATATGAATGAATGAATGAATGAATGAAGGAATGTACAGGTGATGGTGGACCCTGATGCTCCAAGCCCCAGCGATCCCAGTCTTAGGGAATACCTGCACTGGTAATTTCATTTTACCTTATATATATGTTAATATATCTTCAATTCGTCGGCATTCATTATTATTTCGTAATATATATCAGGATTAATTGAACTACTCATGAGTCATGTCCAGTTAGTTAAAAACTTAAAATACAAAACCCAATGGATAGAGTTGGTTAGGTAATACGATCCAATAGGTAATTTGTTGCATCATGCATGTTTCAGAGAGCTAGCGAATCTAATTATATATTGTCTTTCTATCCAAAAAAGAAGAATCTAATTATCTGGGGCAGTGAACAATTGTAAGAAGGTAGCCAGGTAGATTAGATATAGAGTTGTAATCATGGAATTTATGAAATTAATTAATAACATGCTTAATTAATTCTTTATCTGAGTGACTGACTGACTGATTGATCCATTATCAGTCCCTTTACCTGATACAAGGTTTTGCATGCTCTCACTCGTCTTGTCCAGCCCAGTCCTAGGATTAATTCAAACTTGTCATTGTATATATATATATATTTCATTAATTTCGAATATTGATGTAAATTTCTACTAGGTTGGTCACTGATATTCCTGCCACCACCGGAGCTACCTTTGGTTAGTACTCTTAATTCTTTCTTTTCAACTCCATCTAATTTAAACGCATCCATATATATATATTAATTACCAAGGGTGGGTTTAAGATCATATTCATTAATTAACAAATGTGATATATATATTTATCTCCTTCTTTTCAATTTAATTACGTAAATTACTAGCTATTGAGATATTAATTAAACCAACCTATATATCACACACACACTCTACATTTATGTAATATATTCCTTGAATAATTGAAGCCCTCCACGACAAGTTTATTTCCTTTTATGACTACAACAATAGTTAATGCACATAAATATGCTGTTACCCTCTATATACAACTTTTATGCTAAAGCTATTTAATCAACTTTTATCCTGTCCGTGTTTACATGGTCCACAATCCCTGCACATCCTCTCGATCTTTCGCATTTTCATTTCATTTCATTATTATGTATACCAATAACTTCAACTATGGAACTAGGGTTGTTTGCCATCATTATGATTATTGATATACACCGTCGGGACCTGTAGCTTAGCTAGGTCTTCACAATTTTTACAAACAAAATTTGAAAAAATTCAAAACGAATTATAATTTTGTCTCCTCAAGTAAATTCGTTTGTTTTCTTGTAGTGAATTTTGATCCAATACCCTGACTCCGTCCCTATAGACGGCCACTCCTTTTATACCAAGGATACATTGCTTTCTTGGGTTGTGCGTGTGTGCGTTGATTTCTCTTCTCTCCTTCCTTATCCCGGGGGGCTTTTGTCATTTCTTTCCAAGGTTGATCCCAACATGATTAAACACCAACACCAATAAATATCTCTAAAATCATGTGTACGTGTGTATTGGTTGACAAAGTATCCATGCACTTTCGTTTTCCTAAGCGTCACCATCTTCTTGTTTTATTCCTCAACGTGTCGAATCCGAGAAGAACTAGGGAAAATGCTAACGACTAACCAATGGAATTTGTTTTGTGTGATAAACATATATATAATTTTTAGGTCAGGAGATTGTGTGTTACGAGAATCCGCGGCCGTCGATGGGGATCCATCGTTTCGTGTTCGTGCTGTTCCGACAACTAGGTCGTCAGACCGTCTACGCTCCGGGATGGCGTCAGAACTTCAACACCAAGGACTTTGCTGAGCTCTACAATCTGGGCTCTCCTGTTGCAGCTGTCTACTTTAACTGTCAGAGGGAGAGTGGTACTGGAGGAAGAAGACGATGATCTAGCAATGCTGACTAGCTACGTTAATACAGCTTGAGCCAAAAACCTTGTAATGAATTATAAACTAATTAACTAGCGAGGAATTAATAAGTTCTAGGGTTTTTGTGCTGTGCTACTTGGCTTATAAGCTTGCTATGTTATTCCTAATTATAATCATAATTATATGTTTGAGTACTTATAACTATTGTTAACTGTCGTCACGTATCTTTTATATATTAATTTCACTTATTTGACTCGTTTATTCCAATATTTGTGATCGATGTTTATAAGTAGGTGTTATGTTCAATTAATATTGATGGTGGGGTTGAATAATAAGTCGAAGCAAGAAGAAAGTGGTGGATGAAGAAAGAGGGGCTTTAATTTATTCCTTAAACTAGGAATCCCATAGTGGAAACTTTCATCAAAAGAGAATGTTGAATTGAAAGGTTCTTCTATTCTAATTTGTACGTACAATAACTAGTTATTCAAACATTATACTAATTAAATCTATACGCACGTCTGTCAACGGGTCGGATTCGGGGCGAACAAGGGGATTCCGGAATCGGATCCGACTACCGGATCCGAAGCCGAATCATATAGGATTCGAATTCATTTATTTTGAATCCATGTATAATTGACCGATTAAATATCCGTCCCGATTAGCAATAAAATTTAATTTTTTTATATAATAACAAATTTAATATACAAAATGAATATAATTACATAATATTAATAAAAAATTATTATTTAATGAATTATTTGATGGTTTTATTTTTATTTGTTTAAAATAAGTTAATTTAAACTTATTAATAAAGAAAATATACTTTTAGAGTTAATAATTCATATTTTATTTTTGTTTAAAGTGACAATTATGTAAAAATTTTAATTTTAGTCATTTTACTTAAATTATGTAAATGTAAATAATTTATTTTAATTAAATATTATATATATAATCAGATTCGGATTCTTAACGGATTGGATTCGTTAATTCCATATTCGCTCCATTTATTTCGGGTAACGAATATTTATAATCGGATATGATCCATCTGATATTTTTATCTGACGAATATATTAAAATTCGGATCGGACTTGGACCGGATTCGGATTAAAATCCGATCCATTGACAGCCCTATCTATACGAATGGACAGTAGAAATTGAAGCCTGTGTAACGTTGTTCATTTGGGCTTTGAGATCTCTGAATAGTGAATACCCAATTAGGGCCCATATTGTAGATCAGTAGATCGACACCTCTTACTTATTTTGTAATTTGTATATTTAATATAAAAAATCTAGCATTAAGGGTTTTTAATTTAGTATAATATTTGATGAAAATAAGTATATGTTGATAATTCTATTTAAATAAAATAAACAAAATCTCTAATAATATGTTATGAAATTTAATGAAAAAAATAATATAATAAACCCCCAAATTAATCAAGTATATGGGCCTAAGAGGGAGCGGCAAATAACATAACGAAATATTGTCCAATTTTAGGAGTCAAACTTTTCCCTCTCAGTGGCGGGAAATAAAATTAATAAAATTAAATACCATATAGAAAATAGGAAATCATGGCATTAGTCGTTAAAATTGATGATAAAGAAATCTTCACCAAATTGAAATTACTGTAATAAATTCATTTTCTGCTCGAAATTCGAGAAAGCTACCTTTCATTCTTCCAATTCTCCCCTCTTTTCCTGTTCATTTCTCAGCAGTATCAATCGGAACCCTCGATTTGAATCGGAGGAAGATGTTTGAAGGCGACTGAGAAATCATTTTCTGTTAATGGGGGCTCGATTAGTAGGGAATTCCTTGCTGAAATTAGAAAACCCCTTTTTGTTTTTCATTCTGCGTTGGGGAAAAAGTTGGAAACCCAAGGGAATTTCATCTGGATTTCTCTTAGCTTAATCAGAATCAATAGACGAAGTTGTTAATCATCTAGGTCTGGTATATTTTTGCACAGAAAATTGGTTCATTGCATGCAGGAATGGCGGAAGTTGAACCGATGAAAATTGACGGTGCAGATGAACCCCAGCCGGCAATCGACGTGCTCGGGAAAAAGAAGAAGCCACTGAAGAGAAAAAGAGTGGAGTCCTGCTTGGGCACACCAATCCCGGAAGAAATACATGCGAAAATCGTCGCGTACCGTAATGAAATCGACAGTCTTGTTAGCTTCTGTAAAGGTTTAGTCATGGAAAATAGAGGGGCGTTGTTCGAGAATGTAGAGAAAGTTGGGTCCGTTTCTTTGAATTCTGTTATCGCATGTTTAATGGAAGAGAGCGATCTTCCTTTGTCGAAACTTGTTGATGATATTTTTGAGAAAGTTAAGG
>JBBMKE010000009.1:21750484-21771486 GCA_037834125.1 Lippia alba | reverse complement strand
GTGCAGTTTGACAATACAGATATATCAAAAGAAAAGACCAAATTAAAGTTATTGGGATCTTCTTCTTCTTCTTCTTCTTCTTCCCAAAAACAAGCTCACACGCACACCTCTCTCTAGAGTTATGGATGATTAATTCTGCAAATTAAGGGTTTGTTCCTTTTTTGTGTGGCTAATGATATGAGCTAGGATAGTCTTTTTAATTTATCCTCAAGAATCATGCAAAAGGGCCTTTCTTTCTTTCTTTGAGGTGCAATCTTTAAGCGGAGTGAGAGAAAGAGAGAGAGAGAAAGTGCAAAAATGTGCATATAAAGATGGTGCTGCGGAAGAACCTAATTTATCTCATGAAGAGAGAGAGAGAGAGAGAGAGAGAGAGAGAGAGTGTGTGTCTATATATGTTTCAGCGGAGGAAATTCCCCCAGGAGCAGAGGCTATGGAAACGGGGAGAAAGCAAAAAGAAGAAGTTAAAATATATAATTACAGAAAAAAGGAAAAAAAGCAGCTAGTTGAGAGTAGGTGTTAGTAACTAGCCAAGAAAAGCTCACTCACAGTCACAGTATGTGTATATATTGATGTGAAGTGAAGTAAGAAGTTGAAGTGAATTATTGTTGTTATGCTATGCAGATGGAGGATATAATATAAATATAATATATGGAAGAGCCCAAGAGGTATACTAATAATAATAAGTATGTATAATCACTATGACTATCCTTCAGAGATTTGAGAGCGAGTTGTCCACTGTACGTCGTGACATGAATGACCTTTCCTATTACAATCTTTTTTATGTCCCTCCTATTAATCTTAACATTCTCTACTTTCTGTATTTTAATTTTTAGGGCTTCTCTCTCTCTCTCTCTGCCCTAATCCCCTAATTGCCTTTTTATGGCATCTCCCTGCCTATCAATACTCCTCTAGGGTTTCTGCATCTTCTCTATTCTTCATTTCATTGCTTATTTGTCTCGCCTAACTTAGGGTCTTATATGTTCCATAGCCCTATTCTATATAATATTGTGTCAAATTAGTATGCCCTGAAAATTTCTCTATGTCAGGCAACACTAAATCTCTTGTCAAACTAGCATAATACCATATTTCTAATATACGCAATTTAGATATATATATTTCAACAACATACTTTTGTATTGATTGCATCAATGATATATCTCAACCCAAATTATTAGTTATATGCTCATTGCTCAATAATATACATACATAATTTCACCAAATAAATTAACATCATTCTAATTTTAGACCAATCACCATTTGACTCGAGTGACGGATGAGATAATAATACATCATTGATATTGATAAGTTATGACGTGTATTATTATGTCATTTTATCCGCTTATGTTGTGAATTTAAGAAAAAACGTGTGCATATCCATCATTCATGTTCTTGCACCACAAACTAATGAATGAGCACCTTTTAAGGAGCGATTATAAGTAATTATGTTTGTTAATTAAGAAACTAACTTATCTCATAAATCATCATGTAACAATATGGACACATCAATATGAATACAATACGAATATGATCATATATTTTTATTTTTATTATTTTTTGAAATTTTTATATGAGAAATGTCCAACATAATACACATTTTTTTTTTAAATTTTTATATGTGAAATGTCCAACACAATATACAGAACACACCGAATTGATATCTTTATAAGCGTTCGTGTGTCAGAGTTTAGAAGATTTGGTTGTTATTCTATATTTCTATATTTTACCTTTATTAAAGAAACTCATTTGTAGGTGAAATCGAATGGGAATTTAAACACAAATTAAATAAGATATTATTTCAGTTTTAGCCGACACAAATAAGGGCTAATTAATTATCAAAAAAATCTTCCAAATCGAAGACGTCATAAATAAAATTCTCAACTTGGGCCATATCCAAACAATGCATAAAGAATGGGCCTGATAGTGTTTGTGCGTAAGCTGATGTAATTTGGGCTTCAAGCCCAATATGAATCTCATCGAATCAAATATCACATAACATTCAGTTTCAGAGCACCCCTTAAACTGCAACTTACTCCTCCTCCGACGACCGCATTTCTCCTTCTTTCGACGGCGGAGCAAATCTCCGTCCGCTGCTGCACCTCAGAAGCTGTTAAAGGTTTATAGGATCGGCTTATTAACCAACGCTAAAGCAATCCCAGAACATGCGTAACGGAAAGAGACTTGCAACTCAAGCATTCAAACGACCAACAATGGCGGGAGCAGCCCTCCACCGTCTCCTCCCTGAAAAATCCTTCTGTAATTCGGGGACGGGAAACCAAAACCAGCTCTTGGAGGAGCTCCGAAAAATCAGGGTACTAATCCAACAAAATCGAACTGAAACAGTGAAACGCCATATCCGGAATCTCATTCCTCTGCACTCCGTTTCGCAGCTCTACACCGTGTTTTCTCAATCCTCTCCCCCGCCAAGCACGGCGCCGATTTTTACGGATACGCTCTTATCGGTTTACGCCGAGTCCAAGATGGTAAATGAGGCGGGTGAATTGTACAGATTGGTGAGGAGTGATTGTAATTTCCCTTCTTTACCGGCTTTTAATCTGTTTCTGGAGTGTTTGGTGGGTTCGAATCAGTTTCAGAAGGCCCTCGAGGTAATTTATGGTGCGTTGGATGCTGGGATTTGGGTGGATAAATTTACTTATGGAAAAGCCATACAATCGGCGGTGAAGTTGGGCGATTTGAAGAAAGGTTTGGATTTGATGGAGCTGATGAGGAGATGTGGGGCGAAGCCCAACGGGTTTGTGTACAACGTTCTGATTGGTGGGCTGTGTAAGGAGAGGAGAGTTGATCATGCAAAGAAACTGTTTGATGAAATGACCAAGAGAAATGTGGCAAGGAATGTGGTTACTTATAATAGTCTGATAGATGGGTGTTGTAAGTCTGGGGATTTGGAGGGGGCGTTTAATTTCAGAGAGAAGATGAAAAACGACAATGTGGAGGTGAATATTGTGACGTATAACACGTTGCTTAGTGGGCTGTGTAGGATGGGGAGAATGGACGAGGCTAACCATATCTTGGAGGAAATGCATGTGCATGGGTTTGTCCCGGATGGATTTACTTATAGTATTCTTTTCGACGGGCATGCGAAAAGTGGTAGCGTGGAGGCTTCAATGACACTATTCGAAGATGCAACCAAGAAAGGGGTTCATATTAATGAGTACGCTTGTGGTATTTTGCTGAATGGACTGTGCAAGGAAGGGAAAATGTATAGAGCAGAGGAGTTCTTGATGAAGTTAGAGAAACGTGGGGCTGTTGTAAGTGAGGTGATGTTGAATACAATGGTGAATGGTTATTGCAAACTGGGGTTTGTCGACAAAGCAATTGCAACTATTGATAAAATGGAGAGTAAGGGTGTGAAGCCTAGCAGCACCACCTATAACACGATGATGAGCAAGTGCGCTGATTTGGGTCGAATCGATGATGTGCTTGAGTGGATAAGAAAGATGAAAGCAAAGGGGCTTTCTCCAGATGTGCAGACGTATAATATCTTGGTAAAAGCCTATGGTAGCATTTGCCAATTTGAGAAGTGTTTAGAGATTCTTGAAGAAATGGAGAATAATGGGTTAAAGCCTAACGTAGTTACTTATGGTTCCCTCATAAATAGTTTTTGCAAGAAAGGTCGAGTTGTTGAAGCCCAGGTCATGTTCAATGATATGCTCAACAAAAATGTGTTGCCAAATGTCAAAGTATACAATATGCTGATAGATGGTCACATTGCGGAAGGAAATATTAAAGATGCTTATAAGGTTTTTGATGAAATGTCAAGAAACAATATACCACCAAACATTGTTACTTACAATGCACTTGTACACGGGCTAAGCAGAAAAGGTCAGGTTTCAGAAGCTGAAGAACTAGCCTTTAGTATTACGGATAAAGGTTTAAGTCCTGATGTCATTACATATAATTCCTTAATCTCTGGATTCTCGATCTCAGGCAACCTTGACAAATGTCTCGAATTGTTCCAAAAGATGAAATCTTCCGGTATCAAACCTACCTTAAGAACTTATCATGCTCTAATAGGCGTATGCAAAAATAGCAGTTACGATCTTCTAGAGAAGATTAACCTAACTCTTGATAGAGACACATACAATGAACTTATTCATTGCTATGTGCGATATGGAGATGTTCAGAAGGCAAATACCTTATGCTCTGAGATGTTAAATCTTGGAATTCCTCTTGACAAAATGACATATAATAGCTTGATTATGGGGTGTTTAAATGAGGCTAATCTGCAGGGTGCAAAGGATCTTTTTGATGAAATGATTGGCAAAGGATTGGCCCCAGATGATGAAAATTTTCATACATTAATCGAGGGACATTGCAAAAACATGGATTTTGAGGGAGGTTACAAGTGGTATAAAGAAATGTTGAAGGCTGGTTTTCTTCCATCTGTATCTGTTTGTAAGGTGCTTGTTTCGGGCCTTAGGGAGGAAGGAAGACTCAAGGAGGCTGAGATCGTGTGCTCTCACACGAGTATTAAAGGTGTTGATGACGAGTCCGTCTTACCTCGCTCTCAAACCGGCTTGTGTAATGTAGCATGAGGTTCTTTTTTTTTTTGGTAAATATAGTTTGGATGATTTGTTACATTAATTTCTATTATATGATTCATTACTCTTTGCATATACACGTGCGTTGTTTAAATAGGTATCTTATACATCTGATATTATAAGTTATAAATTCAGTTGGTTAATTGAATTGTTAAAAAAAAAAGGGTCATAATTATGCTATTTTGAAGAACTTAAATTTAGTTATGTATTTACACCCATACATTTTCAATTCTCCAGAGATTGGAGCTATATTTGCGGGCTATGGCTCAAGTTCCTCAGTTTTCTTATCTCCATCAAAATACCTTATATTTTTTAACACATAAAACCGTCCTCTTTATTAACAGCATTTCCTAAGACAATTATCCATTTGATTGTCCGCAAAATAAATACCTTTTACTCTCAGAAGCAAGAAATTTCGTTTTTCTTTTAATTGAAACTTAAATAGAGATTGATGGGCAGGCATAATTTCCACATCGTTTCAGTGATATCACTTCTTTTCACATTTCCTCTTGCCTTTTCAGAGGATCCGTACGTCTTCCACACATGGGAAGTCAAGTTTGAAACCCGCTCTCCCTTAGGGGTCCCTCAGAAAGTCATCACAATCAATGGCCTGTTTCCAGGACCAAGAATCAATGGCACTTCCAACAACAACTTCGTTGTCAATGTTTTCAACAAACTCGATGAGCCGTTGCTATTCACGTGGAACGGGGTTCAGCAAAGGAAGAATTCTTGGCAGGAGGGCACTTTAGGTACTAATTGTCCTATCCCGCCCGGCACAAACTACACCTACCGATTCCAGGTCAAGGACCAGATCGGAAGCTTTTACTACCACCCCACCACCTCCACCCAGCGTGCTGCTGGCGGCTATGGCCCTATCACTATCCACAGTCGTGCATTGATTCCCATCCCGTTTGGCAAGCCTGAGGCTGACTATTCAGTTTTCGTGGGTGATTGGTACAAGAAAAGCCATGTTGAATTGAAAAAAATGTTAGATGATGGAGCAGTTCTTGGCCGCCCTGACGGGGTCGTTATCAATGGCAAAGAGAATACCACTAATGCCCCACCCATGTTCACCATGGTTGCCGGAAAGACATATAGATATAGATTTTGTAACCTCGGATTGAAACACACAATCAATGTGAGGTTCCAGGGGCACATCATGAAGCTGGTTGAACTTGAGGGGTCACACACAGTGCAAAATATATATGATTCTTTGGACGTCCATTTAGGGCAGTGCTACTCGGTGCTCGTCACTGCTGACAAAGCGCCCAAGGACTATTTGCTGGTCGCCTCAACCCGGTTCACCAAGGTCCCACTCCTATCCACTGCCACCATCCGCTATGCCGGAGGTAAGGGCCCCGCCACCCCTGAACTGCCGCCTGCTCCGATTGATGTAGCATGGTCCATCAACCAATTCCGATCATTCCGTTGGAACTTGACTGCCAGTGCCGCCAGGCCTAACCCCCAAGGGTCGTACCATTACGGTGATATCAACATCACACGCACGATCAAGCTTGTGTCGGCTCCATCGGTCAGAGTTGGACCCAAGCGCGTGTTCGCGGTCAACGGAGTTTCACACATTGATCCAGAAACACCAGTGAAGCTGGCTCAATACTTTGGTGTTGAGAATAAGGTTTTCAAGTATAATCTCATCGGCGACAAGCCTCCGCTCGATGACAAAAAAGCGATCATCGCTCCCAATGTGTTGAATACCACTTACAGAAACTTTGTCGAGATCATATTCGAGAACCACGACAAGGTTACCCAGTCATGGCACTTGTCCGGCTACGCTTTCTTTGCTGTCGCGTAAGTAAACCAAATATTTAACCGTAGAAACTGTATATACGAATGTACAGGTGTATCTAACACATGCGCGTTTGTTTGTAAAACAGGATCGAGCCTGGGGTATGGACACCGGAGAGGAGAAAGAACTACAACCTAGTAGATGCTGTGAGCAGAAACACTGTCCAGGTGTATCCAGGGAGCTGGACGGCGATCATGACGACATTGGACAACGCCGGAATCTGGAGTTTACGGTCTGTGGCATTGGAGAGGCAGTATCTGGGAGAGCAGCTTTATCTGAATGTGCAATCTCCAGTTCGATCTAAACGCGATGAATATCCCATGCCACAAGATTTCATACGGTGTGGAGTAGTCAAAGGCCTTCCAATCCCACCAAGCTCTTGAATAAAGAGATGATGAGAGATTTTATATTATTTATGTATCAAGAAAAGCAAGAAATAAAGGAAGTATAGGTACTAGGAAATTAATAAATGAAAAAACAGTGGAAAAGGGAAAGTGTGTATGCAAGGGATAATGGGAAAATAAGCCCTTAATAGCTTTTGGCTGATTTCTTTAGGTTTTGTAATTCTTGTATTTGATATTGTTCATTCATCAATCATCTTACGTTGAGTGATGAGAATATATGATTTTGCAAACACAGATGGCTGTTATGTAATGTTTGTTAATAATAGCCTTTACTGTGGTGGTGATTGTTTTGGTATTTTATGTATCATTTTTTTTTTTAATAAAGATACTGTTATATTCATATAATAAACTATCAAACAATGATTATTTATTACGAAATATCAACGGTCAATCACTTGCATAAAATTAATGAGAAGAAGAAGTGCCTAAACAATGATTTAACTTAGGTCTTTTTATGATTGATGATCGCTAAAAGGTGAGATTCACATCAAAGTATGAGGCTAGCAAGTTTTATTTTTTCTTATAATGCCATCATTTTCTATGACAAATTCTATTTGAAATGGACCTGTAAATGCAAAAGATTGGTAAAGAAGACAGCTCTGATTGAAAGATGTTAAAACATGAAACACTCGTGTACATTCAAGTTTATTACAAACAAATATGTGTTGTTTTGATAGCTGCTGCTAACAGTCGAAACGGTACTACATTTCAACAATATCAAGATTCAAGAATGTAAGAAATAATGGGCCTTCCTGTATACTGTTAAATGCTATGATCATACTTTTACAAAATTTTACAGAAGTCAAAATTGATGAGAAAATCATAAGAGGACCCTGCTGTGAACACCCATACTCATTCCATTCTTTTTCGCCTATATTGTCCCCACAATTTCATAAGATGACCTAGTAGGAAGCAATAAAAGTCGGAACTTTTGAAGCATAAGTAGGTCAAACAGATTGTTCTATAAATACATCACCACAGAACCACCTGGAAATGAAATACTATGGCAACAATGTGTTCAACTGCTTCCTGAAAAGGTCTGTAATAGCACCACGAACCTCGATCTGAAAAAGGACTTCTTGTTAAAACTCTAGAAACTGAACGATAGCCCATATAATAATATAACGGATTGCTCTTCATAATACCAGATTTTCCATCGAATTTGATTGATGATTTAACAGTTATAAAATTTTTAGCTTTGCTTTGGGCTGGAGTTTACCTGGTCACAGCAGACGAGTTTGGTTATCAAGGGATAAAAGTCCCTGAGGTGACTTCTGAAAATCCGGGCATTCATTTGGCACATGCCTTTCAGCACCTGAGGTCGAATACCACAAATTAGGCGTATAGCTTGCAAATTAAATAACAGAGCACCTTGCAGATCAAATATAGTCCTTAAAATCAGGAATCCTAACGGAGTGTCCAATTTTTAGCCAGGATAATTGACATAAAATTTTAGAGTGGATAAAGAGTCCGGAGCCCAAAGTTAAGAACACCACAATTTTTATGAGAATTATGAAACAATTTTGACAAATTAATACCTTCACAATTACTGGAGATCGAAGTTCTAAAACTCGATGGGTATCCATGTTGTTTGTCTGTTCCATGCTAGATTGAAAATCAGATGCCTCTCTCAGCACCTGTTCACAAAATGAGACGAGCTTTTCTTCAGCTACTCCTTCAAGTTTCTCTTCTTTGACAGCTCCCTCTATATGCACATCAACTGTTCCTGTTGTTTTTTGCAGGATATCAAGATAGATAGAAGTTCCAGCCAACTCCTGACGGAGAAGATTCAGCGGTGGTCTAGACATGAAAACACCAATACATTACAGAAAGTGTCATGTCTAATGAAGCAACCAATTCAAAACGTAGCTAAAAGTTCATGAATTTCAATTTAGAGTACCTTTCAGCAGGAATTTGGCGCATTCGCAATCTGAGGTTAGTGAAAGAATTGTATGAGGCAGCAAATTCCAGTATAGAGAATAAAATTTGCATAATGGTGAGCTTCTGTTGTGCATTCAACTTGTTCCAGTACTTTTTCTGCATTTGTGAAACATATAAATATGAAAAATGATATTCTCAGAGCACCAAAGCAAGTTAATGATATATTCCTGGGAATGTTACATATATTGAGATGCAACAAGTTCACAATTTTCTGAACTACAGATGAACCCCAAGAAAATTCAAATGAAAGAATAACTAGAGCTTATATATTTTACGCATAAGTTTGAAGATCTACTGGAGGCCAATGGCCATAATCAATTGATGAAAAAATTAACTTGGTAGATATCTAATTGTGAGTAATGGACTATGGGAGCATATTTAGTAATTAGGACTGTACGAATAAAATAGAAACTCAGAAAACACTTGATTATACTAAAAAAGCTGAATATTATACCTGAATGCTATCAATGGCGCCCAAAAGTAACAACTGTGTGACACATTTACTCCTAATGGTTCCCAACATCGGACTTTCTTCCTCATCTCTGGAATCAGGCTCCACAATAGTACCATCAAACTAGAGAGCCAGAAGAAAAAATCAAATCAAAAACCAGATTTGAACAGATGAAAATGTGCAAAAGTATACATGCCATACAGACCTTGGATGGAGAAGATGGTTTTATCACATCAGAAGTTAGGTTCTTTGGTTTTGATGTAAAACTTCTCACAAACAGATTGTCCATCATATTACCCATGATTTTTTGTCCTATTGTTTGACTGCGTTGAAGGCCTTCGCCGTCAGTAGATCTCGCAGTTTGTCCAGATGGTGATGGTATTCCTAAAGAAAGACAGTCTTAAGCTTTTGAGATTTATTTACTAAGTCAACTTACAAAGTAATAATCCAAGCATATATATCTATGTAGTACATAACTGCATCAACATGCTAACCTTCAGATCCCTCCATATCCACAGGGCGCACTGTTTCTTGAGTGTGATTCAGCGAGATTCCATCAACAATGGCATTGATTCCCCCTGTGTTCCCATTTTCAGAAACCGTATGGTGATTGTTATAAGATAAATTACTGCCAGCAGACGCAGGTGAAGAGCTGTCCAAGTCTCTTGTCAACACTTTATGATGCTTAGAATTTTTAAAACTCAAATTATTGAGAAGCTCTAGGGGTTGAGTTGTGTATGCAGCATCCCTGGTCAAATCCAATAAGTATAGTCAAACCAAAATAACATCAATAAGTAAAAAGTTGTGCAAAGTAAACAATCAATGAAATACAAATAACTAAACATAAATATATGTAATCCTTTGTGAGTGCTCCGCCGGGTGTGTGTGAGAGAGAGTACCTTATACTTTTCAACAAAGTATCCCAATCATCATCACTGAACTGGTGTCCTCCAACATCAATAAGATGCACTAATGCACCCAAAGATATTGCAACTACTGATTGATCTGTTTTCTTGGCACAATCCAACAGTAAGCTGAGTAGTGGAGGCAGCATAAAACACACATCCTACATAAATGAGATGTCAGTGATCACAACTAGATTTAAAGAAAAATGATGAAAATTCAAACAAAAATGAAGGCCAGTAGAACACAGCACAGACAATGAAGGAGGATGCTGTAGCAGCAAGTCAAAGATAGAGACAATACTGTAAACTGATGATTATATTTCATGGACTTGGCTACCTTGTAAAACGTGTTGAAAAGGTTGCACAACAACTGTAGTGCATGAATGCTGCTTTTACGGATCCATTCATCCCCAGATGTAAAACTCTCTTTTCCAGCGTGTCTCACATTATCAAAAATGGGAAACAGGACTTGTTGGAAAATAGTTTCCCAAAATGAGGATGAGAATTTGTTGCCTCTCTCATTCAGCAAATCAAACAAAACCTCCAGGGCACAATTTCTGACCTCTGGTCTTGGATCAGATGTCAGTTCAGAAAGACCAGCCAGCATAGGGAACCAATAATGCTCAGTAACATCAGAAGTTTCATCTGCAGTGGTGTCAATAGGTTTCAGAGCACCACCTGGTATAAGGCCCTGGAATGAGAAACGAGATAAGAAATCACTAAAAATAGCATCATTAGAAATATTTGAGTTGCCCATAGTTATCAGTGTAAATAGATAATTTTTCCTGTTCATTCAAACAAGACCAACTAAACCCATGTGATCGTCCCAAAGAGAGTACTTAAACATCATGCCATGGAAACAAATTCAAAATTGAAAAGAGTTTCTTAATGACTGAAACTTAGAAATCTATTAGCGACTAGATGAAGTAAAAAACTAAAAACAAAATTCAAAAAAGAAAAGGATATTTGATAATAAACCTCAGCAAGCCGATCCTCGCATATGCGGAGCAGAGCAATGGCTTTCAAACTTATGCGGTGACCACTTTTATTATTGGCAAATCCAATCAGGCAGTTGACACAATCCATGAAGCAATCCCCAATAACTTGATCGAAATGTTCCAATATAACTGCATCATTCCTCTAGTCAGATAATAGGTTTCTGAAAAGATTTATCAAAAGAATAGAAATTGAAATATTGGGGCTAACCTTGTTCAACATTCTCGAATGCACTTTCAACTATGGGTTCCAAGTCATCATCTGCAGCAGCGGTGAAAATCATGAACACACTCCGCCAGCCAGATTTTATGCTTCCAACTTTAGATTTTATCATCTGTTAACAATTCAAATATGTAAATATCAAACAACAATAAAACTCAGAAACGAGGGAAAACAGATCACGAGCAATACATACTTGAACAATGCAATCCACTATAAGCCTTCGAATGGATTCACTTCTAGTGCTCCGAATGAGAACAACAAATGGTTTCAAAATATCATTCTGGAAAGTAAAATTTGCAAGCTCTTCACGCTCCAAATATTTCATAGCAAGTTGCCGTAAAGAATCTATGGCATACATGGCAACTTTCTCATCAGGATGACTTCCAGCAAAAATAAAATGATGGGCCAAGACAGACCATATTCTAGCCCAAACCTGAAAACAGATCAAGGCAGACATTCGTGAAAACCATCAGCAACATGCATAGAAAGATGTACATATGCTTGAAAACAAGGTAAATAAGCTGAAATTAGGATTGAGGATGTTAAGAGGCTCTTGAAAGAAAAAAGTGTAAAACACATAATAAGATAAGGCTACAATCATAACATGGTAAACACAATATATGAGTCATAGGAGAATCATCTTTGATGATTACACCCATATCATCCAAGTTGCTGAATCACATAGGTATACTGTAATGTACTCTCCAGTAGAGCTGCCAAAATGTATGTCATAGTTTACTAATGCACAAGATGTGAAACACACAATTCTTCACTTAATTTCTTTGTATGAACAGAAACTTTCAGATGGTCGCATTATTTAGTTCCAATGAGTTAATAAGGATGTCAAGTGGCAAGATGCTTACATAGAGCACCCCAGTTCAGGAGACAAGACTGATGAACTGGAAGTATTCAACATGGCAATATAGAGAGAAAGATTGTAAATCGAAAAACAAAAAAACAGATAAAGAGTTGATCATAGAAGCATGTGAAAAAGAAAAACAACACTACAAGTTTAGCAGTTGAAGAAATTACCAAGCGTATCCGATCCGTATTATAATAGCTAATTTCAACAACTTTCTGCAAGCTAAAAACACGAGCTGGATTCTGTTTTAATTCCTCTGCTGACACACTACACAAAGCAGTAAAAAACTCCACAACTGTTTCACTGGGCAATTTGATGCTATTCACAAATACTTGTTCTGTGGGTTTGCCAGCCAGCTCTCTCAAAGATTGAACAATAGCATCCCTAGATATTTGATTTGACCCTTGCATGACGGCTGCTGTCATAGCAGGCCATGATACCACATACTCAAGGCGGGAAATGCACTCTAGAACAGCAAACCAAGAGTCTTGAAAAGCATAGATATCAGTATCACATAAAGTAAGCAGGGTGCGTAGCGCTTCAACATTTTTTCCACGCATATCTCTGGGTGCATGCAAGAAATTATACCTGCATATGATTTTCAGAAGCATCATATCACGCCAAAGCAAATTTTTTTTCACGGTCAACTTGTAATATGTGTAAAAAGCGAGCAAATCCACTTGTTGTGTTAACATTGGTTAACCAAAGAATAAGTTCATACGAAAAGCCAAGAATTTTAAGGCATAAAATAGAAAATTGAGAATTACCTTATCAAAGACGTCAAAAAGGCATAGCGCATGGTATCCATTCCTAGAACATGTGTGATGTGTATACCTTCTTTAAATCCTTCCATACAAAGAGCGACTCTGGGTTTGTTATCTATTTCACCCATAGTAACAGAAAAAGTAGCAAGTAACGGCCATCCTACAGCTTCAACCATAAGGCGAACAAGTTCAATCCTATGTGAAGTATGAAACACCCCCCTTTTCCCTCCTTGATCCTTTATTACAGCCTGAATTTGTGTGAAAATTGCCTCATTTTCAGGCTTGGAATCAGTTGAAGAGCTCCTCTTTGGAAGAGCCAGATTGAGAATATTGATGAGACCTCCCTCCTCCACTTCTGTCTTTTGTTTACTGTTTTTCAGAATTCCAGAAGAGTCATCTTTCATTTTTATTTCCTCCTTAACAATGGAATCATATATCTCCTCCAAAAGCTCCTGAGGAGCAGATTCTTCAGCATCATTCATGACGTTCATCCGTACAAATTCACTTTTGGACATTTTTGGCCATATAGTAGGATTATGAGCGTCAGTATTTAACATTATAACTGCATAAGCAAGGACATACGCTGTGTCTGCTTTCTTGAAGAGACCGGGATTGTCTGCACAATAGCTGCAAAAGAAAGTACAATGCTAAATCAGAAAAAACTACCCTCTTATCTTTAACGTTTGTTCCAGACAAAAATGAGAGAAAATTTGAAGGAGCAAACTGAGGTCAGTACTAAACTTAGAGTTAAGCGTTAAGACCAAAAGACAATACAGCCAAAGAAACCAATAAATAACAGTTTGAAACTTCAATGGATTTCTGAAAAGTACCTGGTTCTACTAGTAAGTAGGAAAATAGGGAGTACGAAATGAAAACTAAACCACAATCAGAAACTTCAACAGGCTGGGTGTCCTTTCAGGTGGGGGCATTGACTTATGCTCACTGTTGAGAAAATATATGCTAAATATATTATTATTATTATGTTCTGTAGTAACCATCTAATCTCAATTATATATAGAGGGTTCGAGACATATACCAATAGACTGATCTTATCTGATATCACATGATATAGATCCAATCCTATCCAATGTAATTTCCTAATCTTGCCTGATATCAACTTAGATACCAATTCTTAAGTTTGATAGCTTTTAATGGGTACTTACTATATTGACACCATGTTTTGGATAACCTACAAGAGATTTTAAGGTACTTCCTGATACTGTATTTCCAATTTTTGGGAGGCATAAAAATGTTAAACATATAGCAACTAGATAGAACAGGATTCTTTCCCAGAATTGAATGGATGAGTTCTTCTTTTAGCAATTGAAGATAACATCTTAGCAATAAAGAAGTTCTTCAACATTTTCTATGTCATTATGCACTTGGTCTGCAAGGAAAATCCGCATTCTTCTAGGGTGCAACTCATCATTTTATATCATTAACCATGTTTAAACTCTCTTATTTCTGGTATGCAGCAGCTGGATCACATGGCGTAACCTATGTTCACTAATCAGCAATAAAACTACATACCTCTCTGCAAATTTTTCCATAATCCGATCTATCTTTTGAGCTTCCCCTGGAAGTCGAAATGCATTAAGGAATTCACGAATTGCAACGGCAAACTTCATTCCTGCGAAGTTCATGGAATCTACAAATGCATGCATAACGGCAAGGGGGAACTCCTCATGCTGGCCTAAGTAATCCCCAAGCATAACCTGAAAAGCGAATCGATGAAATGATGTCTGGAAATTATAAACCCAAAAGCTAAATTAAATATACCTTGTTCAAATTGGGAGTATTTCGGAGGAAGTGAGCAACAGCAGCAGGAGTTTTCTCCACCAACCCACTGGATATCAAATGCTGTATGCCTTTTGCTGGCTGCCGATTAAACTGAGTATATTTCAAACAAGATGTTAAGACTCCAGTAAAAGAGCTCAAACATATATTTGCGAAAATAATAGCTAAAATATCCGACTTGAAACATGCCGCTCATGGTATAGAAATGAGTCAGCAAATCCACACACCTCAGAGACAACAGCTTCAATGGTGGATTTGTGAGCCTTCACCTTCTCAAAGTTGCTTGCTGTATCTTCCTTACTTTTTAATTCATCAAATTCTCTAGATGAAATTTTCTCCTCAGAGGGTTCTTCACCCTTATTCTGCCTTTCTGATTCTGTATGAGACCTCTCCCAAAGCACTAATGATTTAAGCATATTCACCAAACCCTAAAAATGTAAACGGAATTCAACAGCTAACTCAAAAGGCTGATGTTACATACAAATTTCACAGCAAACCTAGGACAAACCTGAAGAGATGATGTTTTAATTGATCCTGTTTGAGATGTGGTGGCGGACTTGGGATCCACACTTAGAGTACCTTGAGCAATTCTGGATAATGTGGCGATCTACCCGACAAAAGACCATAGAGTGAGGAAATGTTAAACCCTAATGGAGGAAGCATCTTATCTTAAGACAAGCATACCATTCGTTCAAACAAGTTTGGTGCTTCAAGATCACAATCATAGTTCACATAAAGGTCAACAAGCATCTGAGGATCCTTGCATACTTTCTCAAGCATCCTAGCAATTTACGACAAGGTGAAAGATGTCAGCTGCTATAACTCAAGTTTCGAAGAGCAATATGAGCAGGCAGAACATCTGATAAAGCATGACATAGTCAAACATAGCAATTATTAGGTAGGTAACAGAGGATGAAGTTCAAGTACCGAAGAACACTTGATTTTTGGTTAAGGTCTGAGCCATCCAACGAACGTAGAACAATTACAGGGAAGAAGACTCCAATTTCAGCCTGAATAAGGATTAAACATCAGCTTGAAGAACCAAGCCAAAATCTTTTTCATTTTCCTTTCCTTTTAAAGGTTGAAAATCATAATTTCAATTCCTAAGGACTATAAAAGCAGGCAGTGGTTTTCAGTCTTACCTTAAGACTTTCCCTGAAACGCAACAAAAGAACAGCAAATATTCCAGTTGCATACTGCACAAGATACACAAAAGTATTACCTCTACAACTGCAACAGTTCTCAGATATTACACAAAAGAATAAATCAAAAGGGAGAGAATGAAACTGCACCTGAAATATTACAGGGGATTGAGACATCGATGCTCGTAATAGTGTGTATGAAAGGTGGGCTTTGATCGAGTCTATGAATTGAAATTTTTTTGTGAATGAGTAGCTAACACTTTCCAATACACCCTGCATATCATTGCAATTACAACAGATATATGACCATTGATACATTAAACTACCACCATTCCATTTCTCTGACCAGAAATTATCAGATAAGCATGTTTGTTTCCTAGATCTTATACATAAAGCGAATGCCAGTCCATTGACAAAAACCCACAATAATAGCAATAAACTGAAAGCATCAATACAAGACAACCATAAATCTATTTAATAACTGGGAATTCTCAACCCAGAGCAAATCATCCCCACTCAATCATACATCCCGAATTCATGATTAATAACTTAGTTAAACCTCTAGTTTTCTCAAATGCAGACATTGAACATTGAAAGAAAATCTTCCTTCTGACACTGCAATGACTGTATGTTAAAACACATTTTCCAGACATTTAAAACTATAACTAAAACTTGCCAAGCACATGACTCAGTTTTGTAGGATAGTGATACAGATACTTATCTCTTGCCCTGAGCCTAATAAAGTCAATAGATAATGAGGCATTTTATTTTCTACACTGTAAACCTCCTCGAATATTGAAGTGAAGAATAGCTTTTCCTTTCCCCTAACCACCATAACAGCATACTAAATGGAAGGTCTCAAGGACTAACCTGCAGAAGCTCCAGAGATAAAATGCGTGTTTTGGTAGTAACTTCATCACTATCCTCCTTCATACCCATCTACAAACACATTATACGATTCAATCAATTTGGTGGGACAGAGAAACTTTAAACTAGAACATAAAGAAGATGCTAGAGATACAAACCTTACAGAGAGTGCGGAAAAGAAGTAAAGCATCACGTTCTCCAACACTCATACTCTCTGGGTGCATCCCTCTAAATAATAACAAAAGTCGGAAACATCATGTATAAATTAGTAAAACAAAGTAAAATTTCTCAGGAAATGAAAATAAATTAACTCCACCATAATATCATATTTGGTGTATGCAAGGGGTGAAAGAATCGCATAATAGAGCTCGTACTAATTGTTCCCCAAACAACAGAATCTCAAATTTAATATTGTGGCGATACCTTGGGACTTTTCCACCATCTTCAAGATTCACAGCCTTCTCGAGAACAGCCTCTAAACCCTATACAAGGAGTTTTAAACTGACTAAAAGTCTTGCAGAAAAGAAGAAATAAAACCAGCAAAGCAAATGCTACTAGCATGTCCCTGCCAATACAAATACCAACTTACCTTTATATCAGTCCCACCTACTGGATTTTGACTTTCTTTATCAGACGCAAGAGATGTATTGTTTATCTGCTTCATGGATAACGCTTCACGCAATGTCATGCTTGGTTCATCCTGATCGGCAGACGAAATTTCTTCAGCCATTGGCCTTGACGCATCATCTGAGTGAGCTTCCGCGGGCTCAAGAGACCTAGATGAAACCTGAATAGCAAGCAAGTAGTTACTTAACGTATATGAATACTTCCCTCTCGAACTAATTCTCATTCAACAAAGAGAGAAAAAAAAAAGATTCCTAAATTTTTTGGAACAAATACCTCAACAGTTTCCATCCGTCTAAAAATGATACTGAGCATTTGTGTTAACATGGCCTTCGACGTTGCTTGGTTTATCGGGCTCTTGCTAAACATTTAATCAAATGTTATAATCACTAGAAACTGTACAAATCAAACTGATAATTACATCTTTTGAAGCATACCTATTCAGAGCAATATTATAGCAAACCCTGATGACTCCCAATAATGGTTCACCATGAACTGCATAAGAATAGACCAAATGAATATAACTACTCACCTGAGCATGTGGTAACCTAGTTAATTAAAATTAGGCTACGAATTTCAGTAGATCGGTCTAAGCTGTAAAATGATCTTCATTTGAATAGGTCATTCATCAAGTAATGAACAAGGGACATCATGATGATGAGAAATGGAGGATCATATAGTTCAAAGCTCTACTTCACAAGGTTTGTGCAGTTAAAATAGAAAGCCAAGCAATTGACAAGGTTAAAGAATCAAGTAGGGACTTTTCAACTGTACAATTTAAACTCAATCATCAGGGCCTAACAAAAATGCATCCCTGTATCCAGTTTTAACAGTTTCTGGCAAGAAAGATCACATGCAATGCATTTGAGCAACATAATCAATAGTTACCATAACAAAAGAAAAAACTAGAGTTGCTTAAATTGCAAGAAATTTGACAAGACACAAAGCGAGGGGATAGCAAATGAGGAAATGATAAGACAAAGGAGACAATCGGAATATAATCAACTCAGCTAAAATTACATACCTCGCATCTTCGATGATGCTACAGCAGTCAGAAGCACTTTCAATACTTGAAGAGTAGTACTGCATTTTATTTACTCAAGGTTACAGACAAGAAAGTTAAAGATTCAGAAAAGCGCCATTCTTCAGTCTATCAATGTACCTGTCAGGTGAGGAATTGTCCACTGAATTGCAGACCATGTTGAGGATGTCTGTAAACAATTGAGCATTTTTACCACCATCAAGACCAGGATCACCCTCCAGGTGATTGTATTCAATGAGTTTCTGTATCAAGAAGAGAAGAATAGGAAAATGAAGACAGATTAAGTACCGGGTAGTCAATAAGAAATATTTAGCAGCTTATGAACATGCATCTGCATGCACACATGGTGCTTATGACCCCGAGGGAATGGGATCTGAAAAGAAACAGAATTATATGCCTAATAACATGCCTAGATGATGGATACAGGGAGGTTCAGAGCACACACAGAAAATAAAAGTACAAGAAACTCACATCAACCGCAGAAATAATTAATTGTATGTTGGCAGGTGTTAAGAGAATGTACCTATCGTAACTGCAAAAGAAACCCTCTAAAACTCAATGAAAAAAAGGAGCACCTACATGAAGACAATCCAGTGCAAGCTCCACTACTTTAATGTTTTTTGTTTCAAAAGCAAGCCGAAGTGGGTTCAGAACAAGCTCAGCCTCAGCTGCCCCTAAAGTATGTCCAGCATTTGCCAAGACTACTGTGATTGATTCGCTACTGCTTGTAGGCCTTCCAACGGGTTCAACCTCATCAGCAGCAGATGTAGCTGAAGGATCTCCCATCTCAGCCTTTTCAGCCTCACCATCAGGCTCAGATGAACTATTAAAAGAATTTGCACCAAGGCATAAAAAAGAAAATGAGCCAAGATAAAGAAACAGGAGAACAGCTAAATAGGAAAGTTTTGCATTACGAATATTTATACTCTTTTCAAAGAAATAAAACAAAACTAGCACTCATAGCATTAAGATCCCATACCCAAAAGACGAAACAGTGTTAGGTGACTTAGGTCATTGTTGAGCATCTAGAAAACTAGACTCAGACTAGGTTCCCATATGGTTGGATGATCCACTCAATTCGTTAAAATACATTATTCCGTTGACCTAAACACACATTCTTTCTGAAATGAGGATAACAGCACATTAACTGCAGTGAAAGCCAATAGATGTCAACCCTGATTTTATTGACCAACGAATTAGTTTAATACATCTATAACTTCATGAACTCTTGGCCTCACTAATGTCATGAAGGAGCATACCCAGCACCAAACCAACCATCCTCCTAACTTGTGATGCAAAGTATTATAACTTTCTATCGTAATTTGAAGAGATTCAGATTCAGGCACCATGAGACGAACATGCAGACTAACTTTTTATCTTAATTTGAAGAGATCAAGATTCAGGCACCATGAGACAAACATGCAGATATATACATACACAGACAGATTTTGGACATCCATGGTTTTCCCCCACAACACAAAAAAACATTAAGAATTTTTTTTTTTTAGGAGTATGTATGGTTAGGCTTAGGCCATAGTAACATCTTCACTTCTTTCATTAGCCTATGAACCAGTTCACAGTTTATATGCTTGTTTTTTGCATTAGCACACACCAAGATTCCTTTTTGTATATAATTTGTTAGCATCCTAATCCTGATTCACCTACAATCAAGCTAAATAGTATCATACTGCCTCTCTTGTTATTACATTTTTTTTTTACTAATATAAAGCAAATGTGCAAGCATCCATGTATAAGAAAGGATCATCAAAACCATAAAATCTCACTGTTGTTAAAAACACCTTTGATTTGAAGCCGCTGATGAAGCTTCCTTTGTCTCTCCAATCTTTGATCGCTGATTAAGTTCCTTTCCACTATCTGAAATGTCAGAGCATATTAAACGACACATAATTCACAAGGTATCAGCGCACATCAAACTGAAAAAGTGAAATGAAAATCTTTCAATTTGAGCATCTAATTATGTCAACTAAAAGCAATCACCCAAGTGCGCATCAATTTTTTTCCTCGTTTCTTTTAAAACTGTCTTGTTTAAAATTCACAATTTTAACATCTCCAGAATTTGAGGTTCTACATCAATAAATCATGAATGACCCAAACATAACATATCACAAAAGTATTCAAGCATAGTAAAGTATTCATGTAGACAATCACTTCCCACGGGCATGCAATTCTATCAAACAACTATTGAGAGAACTCGAGCAACAAACCAAAGAATTAACTAAACAGAAAATACTGCAAAGTAGCATTGCATTTAAAAATTAAGCGCAAACGATCTAGTTCTCCTGAGAATTTACCTAAATAACTCTGAATGGCAGACTGGAGAGTAGTATACTTCTTCTGAGCACACTCTTTGAGCATCGAATCAAATGCCCGCGTCACAAACCCTCCCGCCGCGCCCGCCATTCTTTCTCCGCAACTCAGTTCAACTCAATCTCCTGCCAATCAACAATTAGCGAAAATGGACGGGATCAGGAGCGGAACACTAACAACACTAGAGTGGTAATCGATTTGAGATCTTGGATTTATAGAAGAAGGAACACCAACGAAAATCTTGGGCACAGATTTTGATTTACCTTGTTTACTTTTCACTCAAAAGGAAATTGT
>JBBMKE010000009.1:21576906-21590905 GCA_037834125.1 Lippia alba | reverse complement strand
CCAGTAAGAAGAGGGCACGTGGAAAACTTGATAACGTAGGGCCGGCTTCATTCAAGTGGCTGCCAAAAAGTTTGGAGATCCAACTTCCAAGTGGGAATATATTTTTTTGATCAATGGACGACATTTTAATAATTTTTTAAATATTCTTTAAAAAGGAAAATTTTGGAAAAATCCCAAAATGGGATTCAAATGTTTGTTTACTCTCCAATTTCAAAAAAGTTTGTGTTTACTTCTCATATGAGAATCTAAATGTATAAAAACTTTTTATTTTTCATAAATGTGTTATAAAAACTCTAGGATCACGTAATTAAATCCCCAAATGATGTATATACATGATATTACGAAAAATATACAACATTTGGAGATTTAGTTATGTGATCCTTTAGTTTTTATACCACATTTGTGAAAATTGGGAGTAAACAAACATTTTGATTCTCATATGGGGAACAAATGCAAAATTTTTTGAAATTAAGGAATAAACAAACACTTTTTTCAACTCATGGTGAGTTTTCAAAGATTACCCCTTCTTTAAAAATCATTATTTTAAAAACCTTAATATAATTTTAAAAAAATGATTATTTCAGTCATCAATCTTAAAAAAAATAAAATATTGAAAAAATAAATGAAATAAATGTAGAGAATGAGCTGAGGAGAACATGTATCCGCATCTATTATCTTCGATTTCCTTACTTGCACTATAAATTAAAGAAAACCCTAAATAAAATTTTGAATCCGGCAACTTCAAATAAGATCATATCTAATTAGTCCTTTTTTTTTTTCTTTATTGATAGTAATGCACATCTCAGACACAACAACATATTAAAATATTATAGATTTAGTCTTGTTGAGAGTAGTTGAGAAATCAATTCTTTTTTTTAAAGAACTAGAATGGACAACAAACTCGTTTATGCTTCTTTCTCACATTCTAAACATGAACCGAATTACATAGTTACAATCACAGGAAATAAATTGCTTGCCCAGCCTTTAGTATCATAGTACAAAAATAAAAGAAATAAAAAGTTGTACCTTTACTCAGTCTAATCCACATTAATTTATACGGCAACGTACTAAAGAGGCAAATAATTTAAAATGGCCCAAAATGGGACATTAATTAATGTTATCTTAATTGTATTTTTAATGGTTTTTCCAAATGAATTATTATGATCCCTTCCTATTATATGATGTTGTGCGTTGACAAATGACAACGAAAGTGTATGAATGACCTTAATATGTGGTCACAATTAAAGGGAGTCTAGCTGGTCTTGTTATCCAATAATAATCTTTATATATTGTTTATACATAATCTTATCCCATTTATATTAACTCAATGAAAAAGCTCATTTAAATTTCTCAATAAACCAATCGTAGTTATTATGATTCGGATCGATATGTGAATCGTGCGAGTTCCCTTACATACAATGATGTGGTGTAAGTAGAAACAGTTCTATAATTTAATAATTCAAACTCAACTTTATTTTTTTTGAAGGATTTTCAGACTCAACTTAAACTAATCATAAATGACATACAATAAGTCATGCATACGTATATATGAACTAAAATTAATAAAAAATAAATAAAACAACTTTATTGTTTGTCAAAGTCCATATTAGGACCCCAATAAAGAAATTTATATTATAGTAAAAACAATATTAGTAACTCTGAATTTAATAATCATTTAAATCAAATTAAAATTAGCTAATAAATATCTAATATAATAATCAGAAGAAAAAGAGAAAAATAAATAAAAAGGTTTTCAGAAATAGATAAGAACCAATGCAGAGGTTTTAGATGGGAAGGTGTACGAGGTTTTAATGCTTTTTTTGGGCTGTCCAAAAGCTACCGTGGCCTCTTTTCCTCCTCTCGTAACAAAATTATGTATTTTCAGTTTGGGCACCAACTTCTACTTATTTCCTAGAAGGCCCTCCTTTTACTCTTTTCTTATAACAATACCCCCTACGGCCTACACATGTTCCACTATTTGGGCCTGAATGGATTGACGAAATCCGGCCCATTATGCCGTTAACGGGCTCGCAACTATTCACATTATTATTATTATTATTATTATTATTATTATTATTGATTTGATCAAATTAATTTCGTGAATTCGAATCATGGATCACATTGAGTTCCACGAAGAAAGTCATTTTTGCCAATGAGGAGGTGATCTCCATGCTGGAGTTGGATATTATGTTTCTGTTACTTTGATTACCAAAAAAAAATTCACTTGCTTATTCGTATGACACTATAGTGTCCCCATAGCTACAAACTCTGATCCACTAATCTTTTTCCACCATTACACACTATCAATTTTTAGGTTATAAGTTAACTATTACAAACACAAATAATAATACGTCATCCATTCCGATTACATAACACAATTTTTAATTGCAAAACCACATGCATGTTTTAGGTGTATATAGAACTACACATTCAAAATATAAACAACAAATTTAAGCACCAATTTCACCGCAAATAAACACAAAAACTCAAACAATGCTTTGTAATAAAGTAGAAAATATATAAAATTAACACAAAGTTTCCTTTCGTTTGAAACTTTGAATATAAATAAGTATCACACCATAAAAAAAAAATCCTCAACTAAAAACCACACAAACATAAATTCACGAAAATAAAATAAAATCAAAGAAAAGATAAACCCCTGGATCTTATGGAGAGGGAGAGTAAGATAAAGAGCGGGTTTCGAGTCCATTTTGTGCTGATCTTCGTCTCAATCATGGCATAGCCTTTACCATTCTGTGAACCCCAAAAAAGCTAATCGTATCAACAATCTCAGGATCGTGTTGTGTAGTACTATATCTCAGCTTCTGCTTTTTACACAGCGCTGAAACTTTCGGGCCAAGCGCTTGTAGTGTTGTCTTTGCTGCAACCAACCAGAAGACACACGAGGGTGAGAGAGGGAAGAACAAGTTGCATTTCGATATGAGAATCACTAAAGTGTAAATTCAAAGACTGCACAAGCACACGAGACGCACCTTTTTAGAAACAGAACGAGGAATTTTTTCTAATGCTCGCTCTTGATCAAGCGTTTTCCGCCATCACAACTTCCATTTGGGGATGTCCATCTCTCAGCAATGGCAGTCATAGCAGCCTCAGTCATCTAGGAATTGTTTGAAAATATATATGTCTTAATCGAAAATCTATTGATAACAACAATATCAGATGTAAGTATGAGGAATAGTCCAAACTCACTAGAGCAGAGAGATCAGCCCCTCTGAGATTATCGCAAGCACTGTCTCGGCCAAAAGCCATAAGATCAAAATTGGGATCTACGGGTTTATTCCGAGCAAGTGTTTTCACTATCATTCCTCTATCATCTGGACTAGGGAGAGGAACATATACAAGCTTCCCAAATCTTCCTGGGCGCCGCACAGCCGGATCCATGATTTCAGGCCTACAAATTGATCAGCAAGATATATAAGAAGAGATATCAAAATAACGACGACAGACAAACATCAGAATATTTTCAGCATTCATGCATCCCATACATGAATGTGTTCAATGGCCTGGAAACTATAATCTCTACCTATTTGTAGCCCCAATTACATAAACACCCCTTCTCTGTTCTCCACCATCCAGCTCTATCAGTAGCTGCAAGGGCAATTACAGTACATTTTTAGTACATGATAAGGTGTGAAAATGTTATCTAAAGAATAAGGCAATCATTGGAAAATATCATTTCAGTAAACCTGTTTCATGAGCCGTTCAACAACCCATCCCCCTTCTGTACCACGACCTGTTGTCAATGCATCCACCTGATAAAAAAAATCAAAGTGCCGATATCTGAAAACATTAACATTCCAAATCCAACGACCAGATATTACAAATGAAAATTCAAAAAGAGGGAAACACACTAAAGGACACACAAGAAAGAAGATGTACCTCATCAAAGAAAAGTATGCATGGTGAACATCTCCTCGCACGGCTGAATATTGTCCGGACGGCCAACTCACTTTCACCGACATATTTACGCAGAAGTTCAGGGCCCTGATGTAGAACACATAATAGAATAACATTAATATATCAGTGAATTTTTGTCATTTTCAACTACATCAAGGTGAATTAAACCAAAGAGAGTACCTTGATATGTATGAAATTAGCTCCTGCTTCATTAGCAACAGCCTTAGCGATCAACGTCTTTCCACAGCCAGGAGGACCATATAGCAAAAAACCCACAGTCTCCAATTTCAAGCCCATATCCTACAAAATTTGAGAACTTATTAAAGGACTTGGATGAGAGCAGGATAACTGGAAACTCAGTAAGGTTTTATTTTATTGGAGTAACAATGAATTCAAGATAAACAGTATACGGTGGTGCTGGATCATCAAACAAACAAATGGCCATGTGTTCCCTTGGAATCATCTTGAGGAACTCAACGGTAAAAAGATTCTAGTTTCACAAAATAATCAATCCAGTCAGCTCCGCAAACTTGAGAATGGAATAAGTTACCTCATAATCTTTAGGAAACTTTATACGTTTAACTATGTGGTTGTCAAACTCCTCTCTCAGCAAACAGAGACCTCCAACATCATCCCACGTCAAATTTGGTATGGAAGAAAACCCTTCTCTCCTAGTAGATGGTTGGACAATTTTAGCAGCTTCCTGCAATCAATTGAATGAAAGATCATATGCATCACCAATTCACCATGACCATACCACCCCCCAAAAAAAGGCTAGCACATATGACATGTGAAAGACAATGTTGCAACAAAGTACATGTAAATCTATTTCTGTTACTTACGACAACCGGTGCAAGCAGACTGAGTTCCCAAGTTGAGTGCTAAGGATATAACAAAAATAATCCAGTAAATTAATGCACATTCACGGTTTATCAATGTGTAGACTATACCTCAAAATCAGTAATTCTTATACCGAGTTTTAATTTCTCCATCTCATCATATGACCATGATTTTGAGAGGTCAACTTCTCTCTCATCTACAATTCTGTTAATTGCAAGTCTCCCAGCCATGTTTGCTAGAGCTGCTAAATCTACCCCGACAAACCCTGGAGTGGCCCTAGCTATTTTCTCAAGATCAAAAGCACCTTCAAGTCTAAGCTTTTGTGTCAGCACGGATTGTATTTCCATCCGTGCAGATTCACCTGGAACACCCAATTCAATTTCAAGATCAAATCGTCCAGGTCTCCTCAAGCCAGGGTCAAGAGCATCCGGTCTGTTTGTCGCTCCAATGACCAGAACATAGCCCGGTGCACTAGAATTTCCATTGCCATCAACTGGTTTTCCAAGTTGGTCTGGAACATCAATGCATGTCAACAACTGAGCCACAATGCGCTTTTCCATTTCCCTCTGCAAATTTTCCCGCTTTGAAGCAATAGCGTCAATTTCGTCGATGAAAACAATTGATGGTGCTGTCCTATATGCTTTCGAGAACAACTCTCGAATATTTTCTTCAGATGCACCTGAAAATTAGTCAAACAAAGCACAGTACTTAAATTACTATACTAGAAACAGTACTTAAATTCCTATACTAGAAGTGGACCACAAGAGTAGTACACAAAACATCCAACAGGAAAGCATTGCACATATACTATATTAATTATGTTATCGGTCCATCTACATAGTCCACAATAGAATAATACTGATCATGTTCCCAATAACACATCAGATAATTTGATCAGTTAAGTCATAAAAACCTGCAACTCCAGACACCAATTCAGGAGCAGAAATTTTATAAAACGGTAGTCCAGTCTCATTGGCGATGGCACGAGCCAAATTGGTTTTCCCACAACCTGGCGGTCCATGCAACAAGATCCCTCCGATAGGCTTCACTCCGAGGTACCATGAAAATTCTGGACGACGCACTAGAACCAGTACCTCCTTCAGTTCCTCAATCACTCCACTCATTTCCCCCAAAATCCTTGAACATTGGTCCATTGATCTTATAATTGCCTCCACTGCCCCCTACATCATCATTCTTAATTTTATAATCTTTACTTTCCTCATTCACCAAATTTACCTTCTTCACATCCTTGTTACCCACAATCTCCAATTCCACAACTTCACTAGCCTCACTCCCTCTCTTTCTCTTCGACTTGCCACGCAAACTTCCCGTAGCATCATCGACTTCATCAAGTCGAACTCCGGCTCGACTTCCTCCTCATACATGGCCTCCTCCGACGTCGAGGTCTCCTCATCAGACGACAACGAAGATGATGAATTAGTGTTCGTCACATCACCCCTCCTAGTACCTACATGTTCGACAAATTTCCTTCTTTTCTTCTCGACTGGAGTATTATCTCCATCCTCATCATCCGAATCGTCATTTCTTCTGCATGAATTCTGAAGAAGAACTCGGCGGACGTAATTAGCGAAAGGCTTTTCAGGTTTGCGACTATAATGTGGATACCTGGAACGTAGGAGATTCACCAATTCATCGACGGTGACATAGCTCTTCTTCGGGATGGACTCGATGTGGCGGCGGAGAACTCCGTCCAAACCCGACCGCGGTTTAGCTCCGCCGCGGCAACGGCCTCTTCCCATCTTCTTTAGGGTTTCTCACCCAAAAACATGTATTTAGGTTTCTCTGTTTTGGTCTTAAAAATATATGACCATTAGGGTTTCTGTAAGGGGCTTCTCTGTTTAAGGTGTAAAAAAGACGAGGGTTTTGGGTTTGTATGCAAATTAAATATAAGACATACGCATATAATTACAAAATATAATGAAACTATAGGAAAAATTATACTTTGAATCTAGTTTTATCTAACTTATGATGTGATAATATATGTTCTAAAAAATACTATAGTAGTTACTTTTACTTTTACAATTACATTAATATCTAATCTTTCCGTTTACATATATACAGAAAATCATGTAAGTTGCCACAAAATTATGTATGAATTTTTTTAATTAATATAATTTCACTAATATATTTTTGGTAGAATTACATCGGAGTACCCTGCATTTAGACTTAATTACAACACAATGCATAATTATTGAGAAATTACCCTGACTAAGGACAACGAGGGTATTGGACACAATTTGTATAATGGTTTTCTTGTATATGTGAACAGAAAGATTAGGTCATTGCTGCAGTAGGGTTGGGGATGGGTGCTATATTGGTTGTGGTTGCGGCGCAGCGAGTGGTGGCTCTGCCTCAAGGATGTCGTTCTCCTGTGGCGGTATCGGATCGGATGCCTCAAGCACCACCACCGTGGCCGGAATTTGTGGATTTACTTCATGATCAAGTCTTGATGAGCTTATCGAGAAGACGAGAAGTGGCCTACATGAAATAATCACTCTTTTATTGTTACATTGCCCCTTACACAGGTTTCACTATTTGGGCCCGACTGGAAATTGATTTGGATATAATTAATTTGGACATCATTGAAGTTTGATGAAATCAACAGAGTTGGATGGGTAATTCTGAATCGAATCTTGTTGGATCGTGTACTGAATGGGAAAAAAGGCTTTAAGTTTGTCGACATAATGGTTGTAATGTTTAAGAAAACCGAATACTTAAATCAAATAAGTGTATTATATTTATTTTTATTTATTTATTTATTAAGTTTGAAGTTAGAACTAAATGAGTTTGAATTGAAAATTTTTAAGTTTTAAATTTTTGATGTTTGAGGCTTGTTTATATTTAGTTTTTAGAATATTTTAATTCAAATGTAGTATGACCGGATTCAATCAATTATTTTTTATCATTCATGTTATAAATTTATAAAATACTCATCCTTTCATTATATCAATTTAACCATATTAAATTCAAATTAAAATTACAATTTTCTTATATTTGTTGGTTTCCTTCCGAAATACTGCTGCAAGAGCTTCTTAATATATGGAAATTTTTAGTTCTCGATCAATAATTAAGGAGTGTATTATATTTATTATTATTATTTAATTTTTTACTAATCATATCATAAATAAAAATATTTATGATCAAATGAGTTGCCACGTGCCTCCATAACTGCAAACTCTGAGCCATTAATCTTCTTCCACAATTCCTAATTCTTACCTCTTCTTCTTCTTCTGATTGTTACACGTCGTCCTGTGTCAAACCATAAATCCGGCAAGAATGCATACCCCAGCGAAATCCCGACAACAATCCCAACCCCATACCCCGACGCCGCAAATTTCCAGTCAAACAAGCTATCTTCCTCTTCCAAGCTCTCATCCTGCAACTCCGGTTGAGGCGGCGTTGGTCCATCTCCGCCACATCTCTTCGTCAATGGCTGTCCACACAACCCCACATTCCCAATATACGAGTCGTTCGTATAGGTCCCAAATTGGTTTCCTTCCGGCACTCGTCCCGTCAGATTGTTGTAAGAAAGATTGAAAGCCGAGACGAAAGTAAGCCCTGTCAGCTGCTGAGGAATGTTTCCCGAAAGCCTGTTCTGAGACAGGTCCAAGGACTCGAGCTCGCTTAAATCCCCGATTGTTAACGGTATTTTCCCGTCAAAACTGTTTCTTGACAAGTTGAGCACAACTAACGACTTCAGTTCCCCGATTTCCGGAGGGATTTCGCCGTGGAACCTGTTGTTGGACAAATCAATTGAGACGAAGATTGTGAGTATCCTCACGAGTGTCATTTCGTACCCTTTACTCATGATGGTGACGGAGTCTTGGTAGTACTCGTATTGCCCTACTGTTCTTAGTAATGCGGTCTTGCTTTGACGGTTGAGCAGCATCTCACTCAAGCTTTTCAAGAATTCTTGAGGCAGATTTCCAGTAAATCGGTTGGAAGATAGGTCGATTATGCCCAATTTCGGGAGGGAGAAGTTTCTTCGGGGGATTTGTATTTCGCCGTGGAAACTGTTGTTCCTCAAGACGAGAACTTTGAGGTCTGGAAGTTTGTCCAACCAGAAAGGGAATGTGTCTGTGAGCATGTTGTTTCCCAAATCCAGGAGCTCGAGTGATTTGCATTCGGCTAATGATCTCGGCAGTTGACCCTGTAAGAGGTTCCCGTTGAGGTTCAGAGACCGTAAGCTTCTTGCTGCTGTGAAATCAGGCGGCATTTGTTGGAATCTGTTTCTCTGCAAGTTCAACACTGAAAGATTGCCCATTGTTCCCAGACATTGTGGGATCACTCCATTTAAGCGATTACGAGAAGCGTCAAGGATCGAAAGGCTGCTCAAATTGCAAATCCCGCTTGGAAGCGATCCGTTGAGCGAATTCCCGCGAACATCGAGGGTGGCCAGCAGGTCCAGGGAGACGTTTGGGGAGAATTCTTGAATGGAATCAAGCGTGTTGTGTGAAATGTTCACGTACTGAAGGGTGCTCTTCCAAATCCAGCTCGGCATTTGGCCCTCCAGCTTGTTGCCGGAGAGGTCCAGATATGACAAGCTGTCTAGCGACTTAAGGAGCTTGGGAAATGCACGGACGTTGCACGAGCGCATGGCTAATGTGATCAATGGAGAGAACGAGGTGTTTTCTTGATTTGGTTTATCAAGAAAACCTACTGCGTTCTGTGACAGATCCAGCTCGTTGAGAGTAGAAGTGGTCCACAGCCATTCGGGAATGTATCCCTGGATTTGATTGTTGGAAAGATTGAGAGTCCTCAGGGAAACTTGATTCTTTAGGAAAGTAGGGACTTTGTTCATGTTGCATCTGCTCAGCTTAAGTTCCACCAGGTTTGGAAATATGATTGAATCTGGAACATCCGTTCCAACGCTTAAGCTATTGAAAGAAAGATCGAGGCCGGTTAAGTTTCTGAGATACTGGAAGGTTTCCAATTCGATGGACCCCGTGAACTTGTTGGAAGCAAGGGAAACAAAAGTGAGACTCGATATATCAGAAAGTGATTTCGGTATTTCCCCACTAAGGTTGTTGCCCTGTAAATAGACCTGCTCTAAAACCGAGGAGGCAGCCATGAATTCCTTGAGTTCTCCACTGATTTGGTTGTCATTCAAGTATAGAACTTTGAGGGATGGAAGTGTGAAAATAAGAGGGTCTATTTCACCAGTGAGACGATTGAAAGATAAGCGAAGGTCTGCAAGTTTTGGGAGGCTGCTGGATGTGAAAGATGGGATCGAACCACTGAATTTGTTGTAGCTAATGTCTATTACAGTTACATTGGTGAGGTTTGCAAAGGATGGTGGAATTGAACCAGAGAAGTTGCAAGTGTAGATAAGCAAATCTGTCAAGGACTGTAAATTACCAATCGAATCGGGCAATTTTCCTTGGAAGTTTGTTTCGTGGACCGAAAGAAATTGTAATGAGCTATGGGGAGGAAATTCAGGCAACTCACCTGTCAAGATTGTGTTGTTTGACAAATCAATTGTTTGCAATCTTGGTAAGAGAAAGATGCTCTTGGGAAAGATCCCATAAAGCTGAGTGGAAGCCAGATTCAGAACTTGTAAATCTCTGAAACTGTCTAAAAACGATGGCACCTCAGTGGAGAGATTGTTGCCATCAAGCTTGAGATAGTTTAGAGATTTCAGATTTCGAAACGAACTGTGGATATTGCCCGAGAGCAGACAGTGTGACAAACTCAAGTATTTAAGGTTGGGAAGTACCGACAGGGCTCGAGACCAATTTGACCCTTGGGCAGAAAGGTCCACACTATCAAGAACCACCACCGTTAGGTTCCTCAAATTACGGAAAAACCCCTCAAGCTTCGGCTTTTCGAGCCGGAGCCTATGCTGCTCTTCGAATTCGAAGACACGGTTGAATCCCGGATCATTGAAATTCGGGGGCAGCTCACAGAATGAAATTGTGGTGATATCAAGAGACTGTAATCTCACTAAACGGGAAATCCCGTCTGGTATTTGATCGGAGAAGCACGAACGGGAAAGATTGAGGTGAGTTAACTTTGTGAGCCTCTCAAAGCCTGAAGGGATTGGAGTTAACTGGAAATTGTTGCCAGCAAGATCGAGTTTTTCGAGATGGCTCAAATTGAAAATGACTTCTATACGGCCCGAAAGCATGCTATAGCTGAGGTTGAGGCCAACGACGTTGCCGGATGGGTCGCACGTAACGCCGTCCCACGAACAGCAATCTGTTTTCTTTTCTCATTTCTCAACTTTGGCCGATGAGTTCTCATCAAACGTTACAGAGGAAGAGTTTTTGCTGAGAATGTTTTGTTGCAGTTGGATTAAGGTTGTTTGTTGGCTGATTTGACAGCGGTTTTTGCTGCTTCTTGGGAGGTTTGCTGCGTGGGATATGAGTGAGTTTTGTGAGAAATAGAGTAGAAAGATAAACAACACCATGGAATTATTCATATTTCTTTTGTTTGAGAAATGGTTCTGGTGTTAAAATTCGCTCTATTTTATATCTATTAGTCTTATGCATGTGGTCATGGTACCCGTAGTCGTTAACGGAGAGTCCTATTTTTTCAGTAATTGGATTTGACCCTCAGTAGTTTTGAAAATTGGCGTATAACCCCTCAATTTTACTGGAATAGGCTAGTAAATGTAAGACCGTACACGTTCCTTATTCTAAAATGTATTTTCCACTTTTCTTCCTTCAAACAAAATGTATTTTCCACTTCTTTTTTTTTTTTTTATACAAAAATGTATTTTCCACTTGGGTCATGCAAAAGTAGTAAACCCTAGTCATTATGTGTTAACGCATGATTCAAATATTAAATTGCTTCTTCATATATGAACACAGGTTCTCACTTGGTGTATTTGACCCTTTATTTTAAAAGTAAAAGAATGGGACCTCAACGAATATTTAATGAATATCGTGGTCAAATTGATATTTTCTGCCTATTATTTAAGTCTAAGTCTTCCCACGTAGAAAGGGTCCAAGTTCGATTAATATGTATGATTAAGTCAATGAAGAGTCTTTCTCTATCACATCAAACCTTGCCCTTAATAAAGGTTATCCTTCGGAATATAAAGGTCCAACTTTCGGAATATTTTCGTGCACATAAGTTAAAAATTGGAAAAATTACCTTGCGGCTTCCATTATAGTTCATGATTATCTGAAAAATTACAATATACTTCTTAATCTTTATATTTCATTTGCTGTTTTAATTACTTTTGTTAAGAGTTTTGTCAGATTTGGCTTCTGATATCTCCAAAACATCTTGAATTTTATGAAATTTGTAAGTTTATCAGAATGCCCTCGGAAATTGCATGGTTGAATTCATAATATATATGGATTGTTTTATTGAAATTAATATGTATACATTATAGATGATTTTATAATTTTATTTATTAATTTAATATAATCCAAAAGTGTGGACAATAGTAACTACCACATACGATGCATGCGGTCACATAGTGCGGATAAAATAACATAATTTCATCATTTTATATTTTTATAATAATCGTATATTAAATCAAAATTTTAAATTTTCTTTAAAATTTTTAAATGCGAGAATTAAAAATATTAAGTCATAAAGCGAGAAATGCGTACTAATTTGCTAGTTTGGAGAATTGAATGTGAATCCGTTGGATATAATAGAAGAATTATCTAATTTAGAGTGCATGTTCAACACTAAAAGTTTATACAACAAAGCTAAGTTCATTCCTTTTTCGTACAATTTTGATGGTTTTAGGTGCTCTATTTGTGGCTTCATCTTCCTAACTTTCTTATATGTTGCAATTTCGGTTTGATCTCTTTAGAAACGCCAGTAGAAAAAATTCATCAAATATCACAACAATAGAAAAACTTTCATCGATTACAATTATTCTTCTTAACTATTATTTTTCTCAAGATTATAAAATCATCTCTAATAAATACAGAAATCAAAACTAATGATCCTTACGCATTATAAATTCGACAACTCAATCTCTAAAGACATTTTGGGAATAACAGAAACCAAACTAATGCCAGAAACCAAAACTAATGATACATACGCATTATGAGTTCAACAACTCAATCTCTCAAAGCATTTTCGGAATGTCAGAAATTAAATCTAATGAAACCTAACACAATACTATAGAGATTATATTATAATTTTTGAATAATAATGGATTGTGTTCTACTTACACTATCATTAAAGATAGTCAAATATAAAATTTCCTCCCTTCAAAAGCCAAACGTTAGCATTAAGCCAACTTCTACATGTAAACATAGTTGCAAAATACGAGAAAAATTGTCAAACATATTTTCAAAGAATAATAACTTCAAACATGGACCACCCCCGGCCGTTGCTCATTTGCCCCACCAAAATGGAATTTTGGCTAGCTAGGTTTAATTAAGTGATGTCCAATCAATAGATTATTGAAGCAAAATCAATCTTAAAATGAAAGATTCGAGGAAATTCTAAACAAACCCCCCCCCCCCCCCAACCAACCAAAAAAAAAAGAGGAGAAAGATTCAAGGAAATTTAATAGTTGCCTAATTAATTGCCTTGATCATGATGTAGGCAACGCCAATTAAGATGACAACAATCTAAGTAGAAATAGGTTTTCCGGTTACTCGATGCAACGTGTAATTTACAAAATATAATGAAATTATAGAAAAATTGTTCTTTGAATCTAGTTTTATCGAACTTATGAAGTTATACTATATGTTTCAAAAAATACTATATATATATATATATTTACATGTTAATGACCTAGCTAGCCTTTCGTTCACATATACGAGAAGGTTGTGACAAATTATATAATTTTCTTTCATTTTTTTAAAACTTCACTAATATATTTTTACATATATAAAAATAGCTATTGCATATTACCTTATGGTCCATCTTAGATACTTGTCATGTCAGTATACAGTGTACACACCGAAGCCGTAGCAAGTGGAGATACACGATTAGGGCTGTCAATTCGGGTGGATCGGGTCGGGTCGGGTTGGGTGGGGGTATCACGCACAAAATCCCAACCCGAACCCGAAATGAACCCGATCCCCCCAACCCTAACCTGAACCTATCGTGCTCGGGTTGGATTCGGATCGACCTGATTTTTTTCAGGTCGACCCGGTAACTCGGTAACCCAATAACCCGACCCGTGACCTTTTTTTTCCCCCTTTTTTCCTATTTTTTTGACTTTTTTTTAACTTTTAAAACTTCTATTTTATATTTAAATTATTATAAAACTTGATAAAAATATATAAAAATATATAGT
>JBBMKE010000009.1:21515852-21526658 GCA_037834125.1 Lippia alba | reverse complement strand
GCTTGTTGGCTTCCTTTTTGTTTATCTATGGCTACTGCAACTAGCCCATTTCTTCCCCTCCTTCCCAGATTATTATTCCCAGTTCCACCACCACCTGTTGACCACATTCTTGGTACACACTAATTACAGAACCTAATTTCTTTATACTTGTATTATGTTTTCACCACCATCTTGTCTTGGACATGAAAACTCATTTTGTTGTTATTTGTTCTATCTTTGTATCTCTAAATTTGGGATTTTGTTATTCACCATTTAAGGGGAAAATGCTTAGCAATGGCACACCAAACGCTTAACAATGGCAAGCCTAAAATTTCTCACTTAATTTAGCTAGTTTTAAATATCTGGATATAAATGAAATAAATACCAGTGATAATATTAATTACTAATTCTCTTGCATGTTCCAATTGTGTATATATTCAAATGCTTTGTAAATTAACAAATTCACATAAGATGTATAGAGTTGGATTATCATTATAAATAAAAAGATTAGTTGATGCAAAATTTATTAGAAAGATAAATTATTTATTAATTTGTATTCTATAAGAAATCCATAACAAATGTGGATCTGGAATGAATATAAATATTTGATCTCAAGGAATGATTTTCAGGCCGAAGTCCATAAGATCGAGAAATCTAAAAGGCCAATCATGTGCTCTACTTGCATTTTGTTTTTTTTGATGGATTCGCGCACAGTTGTGAATAGTCATAAGAAATATTAATTTCTGTTTTCGGAAGGTGAAATTTGATGAAAGTATATTATTTCAACTGAATTGATGAAAATTTTATGATTTGGTCTTAAATTCATGACTGTTTTGTTTGTGCATCTGTAGTTGATTGAGTGTGAGGACTAACTTATGCTAATGGGATTGTGGGATATGGTTTTGTGATTTGTGCTTTTATATATGTGTAACAAATTCACCTGAATCATTGGATCTTCTTGACTTGGAATTGGTCTACTTGTCCTCCATTTCCAACTTTCTAGGGTCAGTAGTCTTTGATGGTGTAATAATGTAATATGCTTTCTGGAGAAATTATTCTTTGCCTCAACTCTAGCTGGTGTCTTAGTCTTCTCTCTCACTTACACACACATTCACACTCTCATGGATAACATTTTGGTGAAATTGAAAATAGATCACATTCAGAAATTACAGTGATGCCGATTTCGAGATCTGCAATGGATAAATCTCATGCAAACAGGTTGAATATTGCTGAAGATTGAGAATTGGTGCCAAAAACAGGCTGAATTTCTCGCTCTGTCTATCCTCTCTAAACCATGGATGATTTATTCGGTCAAATTGAATGCAGATCAAAGTCAGATTCCATAGTGATGAGAATCCTGAGATCCGCGATGGACAAAGTCCATGAAAAACTTCAATCCAAAGACGGACCTATCGAGTTCCTACATGGTAGATCAACATTCTATGAACTAGCAGCTATCTTAGTTGAAGGCGGATTGAATATCATTCAAGAGGAGACAGAAATTTTCGAAGGCAGTGATAAAATCATCACAGATTTGATGGAAATACGAGATTGGCTCCATGGGAGGATCCGCGATATGAAGCAGCTCATAGTCGAGAAAGACAGAGAATTAACGGAGAGATTGCATAAGGAAACAATGCTTCAACAAGCTTTGGAGCTGAAAGATAGAGAATTGTTTAACCTGAGTGAGAAGATAGAGCCGGGAGGGATGAAGAACGAGGAGATGGTTAATTCTCCGACAAGCAATCAAGCAATTGAGAAATTGAAAAATTCAGTGGATTTTCAGGTGTCTAACATAAAACAGAAATTGGAGGAGGATGAGAAGAAGAGCTTGATTGCAATCGAAAGGAAGACGAGAAAAACACGTCTTTCTAGTCCGAATTTCAGCCTTGATTTCTTGGAAAAGGAAAAGAGTGGAAGTTCTAGCCCTGAATGGTTTGTATATATTCATTTTCAAGTTGACTTAATAAATTGATAAGAATATTCGAATTTCACTATAGCTTCGTACACGCTCCGTCTTTGAAAATGATGCTGAAAGGTAATAGGAAAGTGATTTAATTTATCGACAGGTTTTCGGACATAAGGCCTCAGAGTGAGTTATCAAGAGCTGATGAAAATGTGTCGATCAGGCGGATGAGTTCAAACATTAACATTTTGAAAGAAACAATCGATCTTGCATTTGGTAGGATGCAGAGATTCGCGGATGTACGACCTTTAGAGAAACAATGGAGGTGGATCATTGAGAAAGATATAGAGTCGATTTTGGTGAAAGGTTTCATAAGTAATCTGCATCAAAGTTTTGATGTGGAATTGAAAAACAGAGTTGCCCTCTTGAAGGATAACTGGTTCGACTTCATTGATGAGATGGGATTCTTGTGTAGAGAACTCAAAGGCTTTTTTACTAGAAATGATGAAGAAAATATGATCTCTTTTCACAAGGTACAAAGAACGACTAGTTTACCAGATATTAGTTGCATTGAAAATAATCCACTTCAGGAGGATAGCGAAGCTGACGGTGGAATCCACAGCGTGGCTAAAATGATAAAGAATCATGAGTTGATAATACGTAAGCAGCATGCGGAGTGGAATTGGCTTAAGAGAGAAGTGATCTATCGGTCCAAACAAGACCATAAGGATGATAATAGTAGACTTGAAAGAAGAATACAAGATGCCATTACGAGGTTGGATAATCTTATCGAAAGGAATCATAAGCTAGTAGATCAAACAGGTGATAGTGATAGAAAAAGGATTAAAAACAATAGCAGGAATATTCCGAAGCTCAAGAAAAGAAGTAAAGTTGAAATCCTTGAGGAAGAGATTGAAAAACAGAAAGAAGAGAAAAATGGGTTGTGCTTTCAGATTTCTGTGATGGAAGACACTTATCAGCTTCTTCTTCAAGGTATGGCGAGAGACGTTAGAACTGATTTGTGCTGTGTGGAGACTGATAGACTAAAGAAGAATGACAATTGTGAATTAGAAGGCTCAATTTCAACTCAGATTCTGCTGCATAATTACTTGGAGACTGTTATAAGGGAGGATTTATATGTTGTAGTTTTTCAGGAAACAGTTAAGCAGTGGAAGCAGGAGCTTGTGGATGAGATTTTAGTGGCTTCAACAGAAAATGAAGTAAGTAACAATGTAGATAATAACAATTTTATTAGTTACAACTTAAAAAATTAACTTCTCGTCAGTGTTTAATATTATGACTAATGGCTAAACAGAAAGTTGTTATCACTTAATATATATTATTTTGTCACTTTTTTTTGCAGCTTGTCAAGGAGAAGAATAGAGAAATTGATTCTATTCTACAAGAATCCATAGGAAGCCTATTGAAGGATGAAACTTGCGTGGTTTTCTTCAAAGAAATGGCTGAAGCGTGGAGGTCAAAAAAAGACGATTTCGCCATTGAGAGTCTCATGAAGGAAGATGTATATCAGCTTGTCGTTACCGGGGCCCTAAAAAATCTGAAAGACCATCCAGAATCATTAAAAGAGCCCAATTTGCAAGAACACACGCCCCTTTCTAGGATATCAGATATTAATAATGGTGAATTAGGCACACCCCGTTCCAGGAAATTGGAAACTGATGGGGACGAGACCTTAATTCAAAAGGTTGATTCTTTGTTGAAATGCGTAGAAGCAGAGGAAGATTTGATGCTAAGTGCCAGCACCGAAATAAAGAAGCATACTGTAAATAACAGCTTAGTGATCTCAAACTGTGAAGAGGTGGATGAGCGTAAGGCGATCGAATGGCTGATAACGGACGATCAGAGTACATTTAGTTCAGTGAGTCAGAAACTTGAAAGGGCTCTTCAGCAGCTGTATACAAGCAAAGAGTTGTTAGTGGATATGGAACAAACTTTGGAAATACCCGATGAATTGGGAGTAAATAGTGCACCTGAAATCGAACATGAAAAAACTAAGTCATTTCTCCAACAAGGAGATGCTGAGCATGATAAAGTTTTAGCAAATATCTTGCATTTTCATAGAGCGCTAGCCAATATTGAGAGGGGGTTAAATGAGAATGTGGAGAGCAAAAGCTTGAGGTACTTAATCATTCAGGTTCTCATTTCAAATTAGATATTTTCCTCCGATTATATTGTACCCGCGATGAAATGAAATTATTCGACTGTTTTCTATGACCTCCTTTTAGGGAAATTCTCGCATGCACCCCGTCTGGACTCAGCCTATACACCCAACTGCTTATATAAGACTTCTCCCCCTCTCTTCCTAAGCATTTTCACTAGAAGCAAAAATTTATCTTCTAGCATTTCTATATACATATTTAATGTGTTAACAACTTGAGTTTGTACATGATACAGTCATTTAATATGGCTTGAGAGCCCAACCAAACTTGTTACCATAGTTAGCACTGAATCGCTGGAATAGCTTTCTCTTTTATGAAATTGAAATTGTTGGAGATAACGTTATATCACAAAATTCGATTTGTCCTACTTACAAATGCAGGCTCGATGCATTGAAGCATGAAGTTGATAAACTAAGAGAACCTGTGGCTTTGATGAGAACAAGAAAGATGCTCTATAAGAGGGCTTTCATTTCAAGATGTCACAATTTGAAACTAGCTGAAACTGAGGTATCCAAAATTCGACACCACCCCATATATATTTCAGTTAAAACGTGAAGACAACTATGCTTGTTTTGCCATGATGATGCGATTCAAGCTTGTTATCACTTATCTTGAGACCAAAAAATTGTTTCATGGCCATAATTGTCATAATGTTTTTGTTATCTACAGGTTGATTTACTTGGGGATCAAGTGGAAGTTCTTATGTGCCTGCTTGAGAGGATACATTACGAACTGAATCAGAATGCAATAGTTTTATCAGGCTACTTCGAGGTACTTATTTCTCTTGTTGTTTTTGGTGGAAAGTACTTTATTTCTCTTAATGTTAGGGTAGGCAGGATAATAATTTCAGCTCACACTTCTTTAAATGAAGAACAAACAAATGCAATTAAAGTTAACATATAATTGATTGAGTTCAGTCTAATCAAGTTCGATTGGAAAAACACATTTTTTGTCTTGGCATCCGCTTCCATGACCTTTCTTTTATATACTTACAATGGCAGATCTGCCTTCATCAATGCAGGTTTATGATATGTTGAAGTTAATTAAGAGAGAGCTGATGAAAGATGGAAGGTGATCTTGCAAAATATGAACATTTTTTCATTTCAATCGAGTGTTGTTGAACAATGGAAGGTGATATTGTAAACTTAAAAATCAAGAATATTATTGATTACAAGTGTGTTTCCTTTGGTAGTATATAGAATAATAAGTATCTTAATTCTTAATTTAAGTATATAATTGTTCAATTAAATAATTTTCGTTAGAATCGTAATCTCATTCTTTTAATCCCATGTGTTTGGTACTAATGTTGGAATATGTCTTAAGATCATGTCGATTATTAGTTATTTTTTTTATGATATATAAAAATGATAGGCAGGATTGAACCAATTATTACGATCATGACCACCACTACTGTTTTTCTTTTACGTTTCTAGTTGTCATTCTATTGGAAATCAATATTTGTATGTATATACGCAACCAGCATTGTGGACCAAAAAATATTTGTATGTATATTTGTAAAAAAAATTAGAGATATGCTAAGTTACTAAAATAAGAACAAGTTTAATTTTAATCTGAGTTTAAAAATCAAATAATTAAGATAATGTGGAAAAAATGATTAATATTAATTTCTCTTTAACCTGATTTCCCACACGTCAGCATATATAATATATTTCGACATGATCATCATCATTATAGAGATATTTAATTCAACATTATTAACCATGTAATTTATTTTTGTGTGCCATTTACATCCATCGACTTTGCTGATTTAATAGACAACTTATGTATATATGGATTTGAATTTCTTATTTTGATTCTGTGTTTCATTTTTGTTTTTTAATTATGTTCATATACGGGATACCACACACAATGATAGATAATTAAAATTAAAAGAGAAAAACATTTGTGATATATGAAAAGAAAAATTAATTAAATGATTTCTCATTGAATGTATATCAATATACTTAGCATACTTGGGTGGATGAAATAAAAGACGAAACACATAATTAAAATAGAAAATTCAAAACGAATGTTGGTAACCTTCTCGACTGATGGATTTACAAATCAAGAACATTATTTATGGCAAATTATTTTACCGTGTGTTCGACTTTGTTATATGAAATAGGTCGTCTATCTCAAGTATATATATAATTGTTCAATAAATTCAATTAGATAATTTTTGTTTGAATCGTAATCTGATTCCTTTAGTTCCACGTGTTTGGAACCCAATCAACTTGTAATTGTTAAATTACCGGAATATATCTTAAGGCCATGTCAATTAATTATTATTTTTTTTTGGTCGAAGGCCATGTCAATTAATATTTGTTGTCAATTGTTCTAATTGAGCTAGCTAGATCGTGATGAGCACCGCTAAGATTGTTGAAACGTTTTTAAATTATGTTACACGGATATGGATACGGCGATACGAACATGACAGATACAGATTTTTTCGAGAATTTTCTACATAAAAAGTGTGTCGCAATACAGTAAAATTATAATATTTTTAGAAATGTCGGTGCTTTAGAGTTTTAGGTCATTGAATGCCATTAAATGGATGAAAATTAAACGTAAAGGATCATGAGTTGCAGCGTATCAAATACTAAACATCAGTTCTATATTCTAATCATATATAATCTGAGTTGAAAATAAATAAATAAATAAATAAATAAATAAAAATTAAAGATTAATTAAGATAATCATGGATGATGGAACTTGTCTATGATTTCCAAAACCCTTTACATACTATATAGCATACCCACTATCTCTCTCTCTATATATATATCACACACATGCTGCCATGCACCGGCCACCATTTGAAGATAAATACCAGAGTCCCACACGCGCACACATTTGAAAGATCCAATATACAATAACTTTTCTTGTTTCCAGAAGAAAAATGGAAAAGACAATGGCAGTAGCAACAATAGCATTTGTTCTTGTATTCCTCCTTTTCTGCACACAGCAAAGGGCGGAAGCTGAATGTCTGCTTCCCCCACATACCCGTCCCTATTACGAATCGTTTACTGCCCCGGTAATGAACCAAACGGGACTTGACGAAATCGGGTCACTTTGTGAACAAGGTCCCGGATCTCAGTTTTCAGTTTGCTGCCCGATGATACGTGATTGGGTTAACTTAACATGCGCATGCTCCCATGGCTCAGGGCACGTCGTTCCCTACAGTATTCTTACTTCAGCTGGGGACTTTCGTAAAATTTCTATTCCGCAAGTAGGCCAGTGTGAAGGTAAATAAATATACTAGTGTACATTTTTTCGTCCATGTTATATTTATCAGTACTATTCAATTAATCACATTTACAAATATAAATATGATGTTGCAGGGCATTGTGGGTCAAAACAAAGCAGTCTTCAAGAATTGGAGGAAATATGTCGACATGAATCTATATTGGAATCAATCATTAAGAATGGTACAACTGAGGGTCTAGAATCATGCTGCGGCCGACTGCATGGCCTGGACTGGGACTGCCTGTGCTCCCCTGCCTGCCTCATGGTGGGTCTTTTCGCCGATTATTCTTTCCGCTCTACCCTTGTGCGGCGTTCCTGCTCCTCAGACAGGCATATGCAGTCGTAGTGTTATAAGTAAATGTTTCTTTAATTTGCTCTTTTTCATTGCACGAGCTTTCTCTTATATAATTACACACACCCACGATACATAACATATATAGAGAGAGAGAAGTAAAATTTTTTAGTTTATTTATTCATGTTTGTTAATTATGAAAAATGAAGTTGTAGAGATGTGTATTGATCTACTTTCCTCTTTTAGCATAGTTTGAATATTATTGTATGTATTCAGCTTTGTACAATGTATTCTTTACGATGAAATAAGAAAATCCTTCCCACAATCATGGAGTCTCTTAAAACAAACATGGCATCAGAGAGGGCGACGATCCTTTAGAGAATCCGAACCTTGTTCATTATATACCCATACCTTTCTTGACCATGGCCGAACACAACAGTACTCAGTCCAGCGCCGACAAGGAATAGGAACAGCACGTCGATTCCTTAACCACGCAATTAGCCAGCCTAATCAGCAACCTGCAGCCCCAACCCAAAAACAATCAGAATTATGTGCCACAACCAGTTTCTGTCAGCATCGGGGGCGGATCCAGGAATTTTCGACAGCCGGGACTGAAAATTCTTGGACCTTTACGTTATATTTAACCATATATGTTTTTCAAACCATCAAACATGAAAACCAAATATCGATGCATAATTACAATATGATGCCAATTTTAAAAAATAATTTATCAGCTAGCACGTTCAATAAACATATAAAATTTGAATATTTTATAAAAATACAAAGTTTAACACTTAATAAGAACTAGTAACTATTGCACACTCGTTGCATATGCAAATAAAAAAATATTTATTTAAATATATAAATATAAAAGAATAAAGTATAAAAAATAAAAAAAAATATCTATTATATAAAAGAAAAGAAAAAAAAATTGAAATAAGATATAAAATTGGGTATTTTTCCTTTTTCTTTGGGGGCGGGAGAGAGGGTAGGGGTTGGGGGGAGGTGTGGTGGGGGCTGAAGGGCTTGGCCTATGCTGGCTCCGCCCGTGGTCAGCATTAAACTAAATCAATTTAATTACTCCATTTGGTCGCGGTTAATGAAGTTGGCGGTCGGAGGAAGAGGGAAGCTCAACCATCTCACCGAAGCCCCGCCACCACCGGCGGCTGACTCACTGGTGTACCCCAAATTGGAACAAACAGAACTTATCGTCTGTACGTGGCTCTTGGACAACATGGAGCCGGAGTTAGTCGCCCCTTTCGTAGCTCAGTCAAAACCTTGTGGGACGGAGTATACTCCAAATACAACCAAAGGAGCGACGGCCTTCAGATTTAGGCATGTTCATATTAAGATGCTATACTTTATGTGTAAGGCAGATGCATTAGGGATCATCAACACTTGAAATATTTGTTTAAATAACTCTAATGAATATTTATGTAAATTTATATTGAAATGTGTTTGTTATAGTCTTCTATGTTAGAGGAAAAATTTATTATTCTCAAACTAATAAATTCAAATAAACTTATGCAAAATATACATAAAACTAAAATATAAACATAAGATATGGATTATGGAATAAATATGCATGAAATATTTATTTAATTTATATTTATAGATAATGAAATTAAAAAATAAAAATTTAATTAATATTACAAATATATCATTATATTTTCAATATTATTACAATTTACCCCTTAAGGATAGGATTGGAATTTTAAAAATAATTTGCTAACGTCATCAAAATTTAATACCGTTATTAACAGTTAGGGTAATTTGTGAAAGGGAGTGTAAACCTCAAGGGATGTTTGTAATTTCTCAAACCTTATGGGGGAATTTATATTTTTGCAGTACCTTTAGGGGTTGTTGGTAATTATCCCATGAAAATTAAATATTACAAATTCCTTCTTTAAGAGTTTTGAAAATTACGAATTCTTTCGTTTTATTAGTTACTTATATTTATGTATGAATGATTATAAATCTTTTTTGAAAAAAATATCTACAATTGTAATAGTTTTAAGGGCTAATTTCAGACACCCCCTATCCTGGGGGGCTTAGTGCGCTTTGTCCCCTAACCTTTAAATCGGTGTGATTGTCCCCCTAACCTTTAAAAAATATCACAGTTAACCCTTTAGCAAAGTAGATCTGCACAAAGTAGATTTTAAATGTGTTGATATTATATATCAATTGAAATCAAAATCCGACAATCGATGAAGTAGAAAACACCGGTTAAAGACGACACATAATGGGCGAAGCATTGAGGCGGCTTTCGGTGGTTAATAGGGTCGACGAGGGTATGAACTTTATTCGCATTGGAGAGACGAAGATGATGGCGGTTGTCTTGAAGCTTGAGTTGCCATGACGGAAAATAAATACATGGTCAAAGTTTATTAAAAAGAGTTAAATGTAATATTTTTCAAACGTTAGGTGGAAAATCACACCGATTCAAGGATTAGGGAGTAAAGCGCACTAAGCCCCAAAAGATAGGGGATTTCTGGAATTAGCCCTAGTTTTAAATATGGTTTCATTTGAAAATCAACATGATCGGTTCATACCAGAAACCAAAAAAATTGACACTATTTTTCTGAATACCGAGTTTTTTGGATAAATTTCGTTAAAGAGGTATAGTTGTAATTTCAACTTCACTTCCACTGCTCATTACCAAAACACGCTTTTCGACATAAAGATATGTCAGCAAAATTATTTGTTGTGATATTTAAAAATGAAATCTATCAATTTCTAGTTAATGGTTGTAGATAGATCATGAGCACCACTAATATTGTTAAAATGAAAATGTAAAGCATCATGAGTTACATGAGCAAAACCTCCCTAGACATTCTATAATTCTAAACTAGCATATACCCCGTGCATAGCACGGTAATAATATATAGTATCTAATTTATAATATTAGCTATAAATATATAATTTTTTTGGTAGAATATAAATATATAAATGTATTAGTGTAATACAAAAATTTAATAAAAAAGACAAAAAATTATAATTTTAGTCAATTAATTATTGCAAATATAAATCAAATACACAAAATAATACAAAAATGACTAATATATAGGATGAGCGTGGTTGACTCTTATTGAATCAAAGTTTTTGTCATTTTTGTTTTATTTTGCATGTATGATTATATGTTTGAATAAATAAATACTAACCGATAAATAATTGTTAAATCTAATAAATCCCTACCAAAAAATTCC
>JBBMKE010000009.1:21497918-21508247 GCA_037834125.1 Lippia alba | reverse complement strand
TATGCATTTGAGAAAATGCTTTTGTTTTAGTACATCAACTTCTGTAATATTTTAAACTCTATTATTTACGCAAATTATTTTTTTTATTTCTTCTTCTCTGATACTTGCTTGACTCGAGTAACAAACCGGATTCCAAATCAGCGCATTCGGGATTCGGGGCGTTACAATTAACAACTTATTCCCAAAATCTTTTTGGTAATTCATATTCATTGAGCATTGTTCTTGCCATCTCTTGCAAGATTCTATTTTTTCTTTCAACCACACCATTTTGTTGTGGTGTTTTGGGAGCAGAAAATTCATGCATATATCCATGCTCATCACAAAACTCAGCAAAGAGTTTTTCATCAAATTCGTTCCATGATCACTTCGAATTTTGATCTCAAGAAGTCCTTTCTCATTTTCAATCCTCTTTACAAGAGGGATAAATGATTTCAGGGCGAATTACAAATGGGTCCCCTGAGGTATGACCTAATTACAAATCAGTCCTTCCTGTTTCAAAAATTACATACAGACCCCTAAAAGTACTGTTTCATTACAAATCAGTCCAGAATCGGGGGTTAATATGTAATTGAAACAATGCTTTTAGGGATCTGTTTGTATTGAAACAGTGGTTTTAGGGGTCTGTATGTAATTTTTGAAACAGGAATGACTGATTTGTAATTAGGACATACCTCGGAGACCCATTTGTAATTCGCCCATGATTTAATAGCATTATTTTTGTGCGCAAGAAAGGCAACCCATGTAAATCTTGTGAAGTCATCCACAATGACAAGAACATATTTATTTCTACCAAGTGATTCAGTTCTCATGAGACCAAATAAATCCAGATGAAGTAATTCAAGAGGTTTGGAATATGTGATACCAGATTTGCTTTTGAAGGATGATCTTGTCTGGTTTCCAACTTGACATGCATGATAGATCTTGTCTCTGTTGAAGTCAAGCTTAGGCAGTCCTCAGATGAGTTCTCTTTTTGAGAGCTTAGAAATGAGATTCATATTGATGTGTCCAAGTCTCCTATGCCAGTTCCAGCTGGGATCTTCATTAGCAACTAAGCACTCAATCTTTTGATTAGCAAGTTCATGTAAAAAGAAGCAATAAACATTCCTGTTTCTTTTAGCAGAGAATACAATCTCATAATTTCTGCTAATTTCGCAATGAGTGGGAATAAATTTCACAATAAATCCACAGTCACACAGTTGGCTAACACTAATTAGATTATGTTCCAGGCCGTTTACCAAAAACACATTATCAATGCACACTCCTTCATTACCGATAGAGCCCTTACCAACAATCTTACCTTTGGTGTTGTCTGCAAACACCACGGTTCCACTATTGACTTGTTTGATCTGAGAGAAGTTGGCTTTGTCCCCTGTCATGTGCCTTGAGCACCCACTATCTAGTACCCATCTGAGACTTCTCTTTGAATCCTCTAGTACCTGTAATTCCAAGTTTAGTTCCAGGTACCCCAATATCTGAGGGTCCTGTGTTGTTAGAAGGAATTGCCCCCTTTTTTATCCAGACCCATTTTGACACTTTGGCTTTACATTTGTACCAACATTCATTAGAAGAATGTCCTATTTTGCTACAAGTGGGACACCAAGGTCTGTTATGGTTTTGCCTATTTTTATTCTTGAGTTTATATCGAAGAATGTAATTATCATGTCTAAGATCACTGCATTGTTTTTTAATATTGACAAGAGATTCAGATAATTCATCAATCTTTCTTTGAAGATCTTGTTTGAGTTTGATAATTTTCAAAAGATTGTTCTGAAGGAATTTGTTTCTCATTCTAAGATTTTCAAGATTGTCTTTGCATTTAACTAAGAACGAGAGACTATATTCCTCAAGATCAGATAAACAATTAGACATGGTTTCAATAGATACTTGACTATTTGTCATCAGAACCTCACATGATTCTTCATCCTTTGAGGAGACACTTGAGGCAGACTCTTTATCACTTCCATCAGCAATGTATGGAGGAAGCTTCAGGTGCTTCTTTCTGTTCTTTTGAGGATTTGGACATTCATAATGAAAATGTCCCTTTTGACTGCAGTTGTGGCATCTGTCATTTTTGATACCAGGAATTTGTTTATTCCTGAGCAAGTTGCTTTGAAAGTTTTTCTTTCTCTCTGAAAGTCTCATAAGACGTTTCTTTAAGAGAGTAATGTTGGCATCAGCTTCATCCTCATTTTCAAATGAGTAGTTTGCTTGCTCATCATTTTCACAAGAGTTTTTTGTTCCAGCTCAACATTGTGAGCTCATGTGTCATTAAGGACCCAATTAGTTGAGCAATAGTCATTTGAGTAAGATCTTTAGCCTCATGGATGGCTGTAACTTTGGGATGGATGGCTGTAACTTTGGGATTGCAATTTCTTGGAAGAGCTCTCAAGATTTTTCGAACTTGCTCTTCCTCAGTTATGACTTTCCCAAGAGCAAACAGGTTATTGACAATTTCCATGAAATTTGCATACATTTCACTGATGCTTTCATTTTCTTTCATGTGAAAGAGTTCAAATTGATGCACAAGAATAACAATTCTTTCTTGCTTAACTTGAGATGTTCCCTCATGCGTAACATGTAGCATCTCCCACATGTCTTTAGCAGTGTTACAAATGCTAACCCGATTGTATTCACTCTTGCAGAGTGAACATGACAATATGTTCTTGGCTTTAGCATTCAAAGAGATCATCTTTTTGTCATCTCGAGTATATTCACCTTTTTCTTTGGGAATATTGATCCCATCAGTTTGTTTCATAGGAATTTTTGCACTAGAGATTACAATATCCCAGAGATCATAATCAATAGACATGAAGAACTCTTCAATTCTATTTTTCCATGTAGCATAATTAGTTCCATCAAGCAGTGGTGGTTTGGTATGCGACATACCCTCTGAATAGATCTCATTTTGAGATTCCATAGGACCGTTTTAACTCAGGGTTGTTAAACCACTTGGAATAATGAGTACCAAGCTCTAGTACCACTTGTTGATCAAGAGGGGGGGTGAATTGAAACTTTATTGCACACCACCATGATCAGAGTAAGCTGGAAGCAATATTCAAGATAATAAATCACACAAGGATATTTATAGAGGTTTGGCCCTCTAGGTTGTGAAAACACGAACCAAGAAGATTAATCCTCTACCTAAGTTATAAACTTAGGATTTTTGAACCTGCAAATATATTAAGATAGAGATAGATACACAATGCAATACAACTCTGTTTGGTACCAACACAAACAGCCGGTACTACCCAAACCAAAGTACTTGGACTTCCTATGCTCAAGCTAATCTGCCTACCAGAGTTTGCACACACAGCAGCTCTTACAGGTGTACACAAAAACAAAAGCTTATAGACTCAAAAGGAAAATCAAGTTTACAAATAAGATCTTCTCTAACATATATAGGCTCCAACCAAAACTAGTCGTTTTATGACCGTTACCTTTTTGAACAGCTTTGGTGCAGATTCCCAGGTTCTAACCAATCTTGAGATATTTGTTCATGCACAAGAATTGACTTTTTGTTCCTGCATAAAAATATTCAAGATATGTATTTCTTTTTGTCATTCACTCAAGACAAGGGTCCAACAACTTCGACAGTTGAAGAGATTACAAATATAGGCAGGACTCATTTTGTAAACAAAAGACTAAAGACTTTGGGTGTAAAGAGGATAAGAATCAGAGTACCTCCATGCATGAATGAAACAGACATACGACTGTCTCAGCAAAGTGTTTGTGGACAATTAACAGAGAAAATTATATTTAAGAAAGATGGTAAAAAAAAATTCTGCATTTGTCTAGTGATGCTAATTAAGAAGGCATGTTCTTCCCCACATATCTATTCAACACGGCTAGCCACAAATTCCTTTTGAAAAAGAGAATGAATTAATATGTTAGAATAAAAAATCAATAGAGAAATAAAAGATACGGCCGTTAATTAATTAATTTCAACTTTCCCGTGGATGAAGAACCTTAAATGAATTATTGGATTTTTACACTCCAATACGGGAACTAATTACCCACATCGATTATTAGATATTAATAAAAGCGACGCAAATTTAGAGGTTAGAAATATACAGTTTTAGATATTAAAGTGTAAAGATACAGAAAAATAATTGATCTTTTTACATATTTAATTGCACACCATTTCAGCCAAACAAAGAGAATGTAAACGTATTAAATAAAAAATTTATAGTAGTTTAACCCAAATGACTCTGAAAAAACCTTTCCATCTAACAGTTAAAATGAAAAAATATATGAATTATATTTTATATGTAGGGTGAATTACATAGGGATCCCTGAGGTTTGATCTAATTATAGAGCAGTCTACGTAACTTTGAAATTTACATACAGGTCCCTAAAGTTTGGACTAATTACAAGTCGGTCCATTTTCTTTTAAATATTACACTGTAGTCCATATATTTCTTGTTTTGTGTGAGATCCATTAATGAATTTTGTAAAAGTACATTTACATCCTTGAAGGTTATGTAAGTGTTACGTATAATGTATGACAAAAAAAATACAAAATCGTCCCTAAAAGTATGCAAAAATTAACAAATTAACAAGACTTTGGGACTACAGTGTAATATTCAAAAAAAAAAAAGGACCGGCTTTAAATTGGGTCAAATCTCAAAGACCTTTATATAAATTTCAAAATTACGTGGACCGCTCTTTAATTAGGTCAAACCTCAGGCCATATGTAGCTCGCCCTTTATATCTATTAGACTTGGATGGTATATAGAATAAGAACTTCTACTTTAAAAAAAAAAAGAAAAAAAGAATAAGCACTTCTGTATTTGGATCATGTCACTTATTTATATCACACAATACTTCTGTATAATTCAACGTGGTTGGATCAATGTTAATACAATATCTAACGTTGAGTAAAAAAATGTTTATCATGATATTAAAGTGATACACATGATAATGCAACCAAATTAATTGATTTGTACGTATTTCTCGAGTAGATATATATAGATTAATGAAATCATGAGTGCTACTAAGTTTTATTTTTTTCCCCGTGTTCAATCATTCTGGAAATCCATATTAATTTTCCCATTTGATCACAATCTATTATTTAAACCATGTAATAGTTGATCTCTCTAATCTCGTGGACATTAAATTATATTTAAAGCATCGAATGATTAATTAAACTAAATAACTAGCTGCTTTAATTATATCCAAGTTATACGCAATATGATCAAATTGTATCAAATCACCTTTATAAAAATTTAAATGGATCGGCATTTAATTTGACTACAGAATGAGAAGTTTCACGAATATGCCCAATACATTATTTTATGTTCTTGATATTTATATCAAGAATACTTATAACGGCATATTTGAAGATGGGATTGAGAAATTGCAAATTTTTTATCTGAGACATATTCTAAGTTTCGATGACGTATAAATTTGAAGTCAAAATAACTACCCGAAAGTGTTCCTTAAATTTTTTTGACAAGAAATTACAGAAAAGTAGGGGAAGTTTATGTAATTTGGCAAAAAATAGGCTATGGTGCACTCTTGGTCTGATGCAGGTGCATTCTTAGGCATTAACATGTATAAACTATAGCAAAGACGACCTCGTGATGATTAAGTAGTTAACTAGTCAAATTAATCCTCCTGCACGTCGCCATGGCTATGCACTGCTGCATTGATTAATTAAGCACCAGTAGCTAGTTACCATTTTAAGCGTATATATAAATATATGTCTCTGCACACACAATTAACCAATTACATCTCCAATGTTGAACAGATGAAAATGATGAAAAGCTCCAGCCCGGTTGCACTGACGGTTGTGATTACGATCCTTACCTGGTGCGGCGGCCATCAGCCTGAATGGGGTGCGATGGCGCAGCCATTGGGATTAGGTGAGTGTGTTCGGGCGATGTTAATAAACCAACTATTTGATTAATATACACATACATAACTATGATTTTTTTTTGCTCGGTTATCCCTTTAATTTGAAATGTTTCAAAGCGAACTCTGTGATTGTATTAAGTTAGCATTAAATCAACACTCAAACCCCTATGTTCATGACAACAACTATACTGTAGGATTTTGAGTGTTAATTTAATACAATCACATGGTTCGCCTTAAGACATTTCAAATCACGATGATTTAGAGTGTTAATTGGTACCTACGGGTAGTCAAATGATTTTCTTGTTCTTCTTTTAATCATATGTCGTTGCACCTGTGATAGGGGCGCCGGTTGCAATGCAGCCATCACTGCCGCCGCCGCCGGCTGCAATTGTGCAGCCATCACTGGCTGCTGTGCCGCCGGTTGCATTTTTCCAGCCACCACCGCCAATTCCAGTTCCGCCGGTTGCACCGCGGCCTCCTGTTCAAGTTCCTCCGGTTGCACCTCTGCCGCCGGTTCCAGTTCCGCCTGTTGCACCGCCGCCGGCCCCGGTTGGACATCAAAACTGCAGCAGCCCAACAAGACTGACAACAGAGGGTCTTCAACCGCTAGTAGCACTGTGCAGGGCTGGAAGTCGTTTTGCGAATGATAGATGTTGCCGGGGGCTGAGGTTGTGGAACAACCTAACCTGCCTCTGCTCCCCCGGCTCCAGGTTCCTCACCCCCGACGCCGTCGTCGATGCCGCCGCAGCCGGACGCTGCAATGTCAATATTCCCCAAATACTACCGAGATGCGCCGGTAACAACCACATGGTTTTTTATTTTTATTTTTTTCAATGAAATATTCCTCAAGTGGTGAAAACTTGATCTTGCTTAGCTTAATGACTTTGTTTTTTATTGATTTTGCAGGTGATTAATCAAGGGATTATGCCTATATATAGAGAGATATATATGGTTCAAGGAAGAGTGTTCTTGTGTCCACGTTGTTGGTCAAAGTTTGTTGTTGAGTTTAATTCCTTGCATTCGTAAAGTGTGTTTATTGGGGATTAATGGATTTCTTTACATGTTTGTATGTCTCTCTCTCTCTTTTTTTCTTGTCGATACGCAACAACTATTGGAATCGTTTCCTAAGTATCGAAATAAATTGTGGTAAAATGAGAAAAGAATTTACAATTAGAAAGGCAAAGGATCAGACTGCAATGGGAGAGAGGAAATGACGGTTTCGGATGTTATGTTTGAACGTGTTCCATATCTTATTTTATTCATGCATAGGCACCAAAAATATTAATAGTCAGTCGAGATTAGACTAGGGGTCTTTTAAAAAAATATTATATTAAAATTATTTTTCCCATCTGATCTTTTAAAATAGGAGATAAAAAAACAAGAACTGAGATTGCAATTGGAGAAAATCATGATATCTTTTCTCTTTAAATTAAGAACAATAACAATTTTTTTTTTTTTTTGAGGGAAAATAACAAGAACAAGTTACATATGCAAAACCTAGAATGTTATAATTTAATTATTTCCATGATATTATTAATTATAACATTTCATTATTGAAGTTAGAACATCTCTAATAGAAAGTGAACTATTACAATAATATCTCGAATTGATTTATCATTTTTTACCAAAATGAAATCTCAAAGCCCAGATATAACTCATAGTAGGGATTAATGTGTAATTGCAACCAAACAAACACCCCCCCAAACACAAACACACACCCAAAAACAAAAAAACATATATATATATATATATATATATATATATAATTGGCTATTAAGCTAATCGCTCGTTCACTTTGTATTCAAGTGATTACGTGTTCAAATCATATTAATATCGAAGAATAATACGCATAAAAATCATCTAAACCCCTAACATATATATACACACAAAATTATATTGCAATTTCAACAACAAATACAACTCAAACAAAGCTCTAATCCACGTCTTAGGTCATGACTCATGACAGCCAATTAACCATTGTAGCTAGGCATTAATTAATTAAAACAATTAATCCCTAAGTTAATCACTCCGAAAACTTCACCACATTATAATTATTAATCAAGAAAAGACAAATACATCATCTCTAACTTCCCCTTTATATATCTTCAACAAAAGAATTAGTTTAGTTTTCGCAGACCACATATATAAATCCTGTGACCAAAAAATACCATATAAACCCTTCTTACACATGATTATGGTTAGTAGATATCGCCGCCACGAGACGGCGGCGCTCGGCCACGGCACGTGGTGGTTGTTCTGTTTCATGAGTTTATATACGGCAGTGCTCGGAGACGAGATCTATCTAGAGTGGCATGTCAAAACGAACGATGAAATCAAGCCAGTCTCACAAGATCAACCGGTATTTTGTGTATTTATATATATTTGCAATTAATTATGTTTTATTAATTAGGGAAATTATATATTAATATTCACTAATCTAAATTTAATTACTTTTTGCTAGGTTATTACGATTAATGACTTGTTTCCGGGTCCTCTAATAAATGCTACTACGAATGATAATGTCCATGTCAACGTCTACAACAATATGGATGAGCCACTTCTCATGACATGGTAAAAATATAACAAAAGAAAATTTTAGCACCTATAATTACATATACAAATTTGGTAAATATTTTTATTATTTTTTTCAAAATTTTCATTATAAAATAATTTTTTATTTCCTTGAACCCGAACAAATTTTCTTTGACGTAACTTCCTATGTTATCTCATAAAATTTCCCGATAAATTATATTAAACCTAAAAGTTGTCTTGTTGTAAAGAACCTCCCACCCCCAAACCAATATAAATATACAATTAATTAATTAAAATAATGACAAAAGTTAATTTAGCTAAAAATTCTTATTTTACAATAACATTAAAAGCTATTTTTCGCATTAATTTTACTGAAGGAATGGCATTGAACAAAGACTAAACTCTTGGCAAGATGGAGTATCCGGGACCAATTGCCCGATCCGACCCGGTTCCAATTGGACCTATGTTTTCCAAATGAAGGATCAAATTGGAAGTTTCTTCTATTTCCCTTCATTAAACTTTCAACGGGCCGGAGGAGGATTCGGCCCAATCCGCATCAATAATCGGGTTGTTATCGACGTGCCGTTCCCGAAGCCCGAACAAGAGTTTGATCTTCTTGTAGGTGATTGGTACGGAAGAAGTTTCAAGGTATATGAATATAATTTCGAATTACATTTACTTATTTGAAAAAAATTTCAAATTTGCATAAGATTTATTTATGTGAATATTTCATGAAATTTTAAAAAATAATTCTTAATTCATAGGATGTCCGGGCCGACGGTGGTGTGGCCTTTTTCCCTACTTGGATGCTTATGAATGGTAAAGGCCCATTTCAAGACCCAATTGCAAAAGCCCATGAATCCTTCAACTTGACACAAGGTAAGCACGAACATTTCTAAAAATATTATTTTATTATATAATATTATGTCCGATCAGACATTCCGCACGTGCAAAATTTAAGAAAAAACACATTTCACATCGTGTTAGTACGGTCGTATCCGCATCTATGCATCATAACTCATAATTGTAACGGAATTTTCCTACTTCTCAAGAAAAGCTATTTATTTGAAGAAAGATACACTAAATCTCCTTAACAATGTAATTTCTAAAACTTTTGGTACATTTTATTTCTCGTAGCATTTATACGATTATACACATTTTACGTTAACCATGACAACACCGCAAATATTATTCAGGAGATGCAGATAGGGGCCGCGACAACGTCTGTCCCGTTAATTGTCCGAAAATACTCTAATTAAACTTCAAACTATTTTACAACTCTAAATTATTGCATATAGAATGCATAAAAAGATTACAAATCTTACAATAATGTTCACATTTTATTTCATTGTAGGGAAAACCTATAGATTTAGAATCTCCAACGTTGGCAACTTGTGGAGCATCAATTTCAGGATTCAAAACCACACGATGCTATTGGTTGAAACCGAGGGATCGTACACCAATCAGATTTCATTAGACTCTCTCGATGTCCACGTGGGCCAGTCCTACTCTGTGCTCGTCACAGCAGATCAAAACCCTATGGACTACTATATTGTAGCAACTCCTAAATGGGTCAACACGAGTAAGCCCAATGCCATAGCTGCTGTTGGGCTATTACACTACCTCAACTCCACTGCAACTGTTAATGGGCCTCTGCCTGATGGGCCCGACCCGTTCGATGTTGGGTTCTCTCTAAATCAAGCAAGATCCATCACGTAAGTGAAATTTTAAACTATATACTTGTCGTTTGATTTATTCATTATGCACGCTGCTTAAATTGCATATCGACTATATGATTACATATCGTTAGTCAATGGACATGCATGAAATTATTGATTGATGATAGTATTACTAGCAATATGAATACTATAACCGTCACATAGGCAAACATCTACACGGAAGGTAAGTTATGAATTTGAGTTTTATTAGGGATGGTTGGAA
>JBBMKE010000009.1:21438276-21456998 GCA_037834125.1 Lippia alba | reverse complement strand
GAGGTGATGCTGCTCGGACATAACGATAAGTACTTGCCCGACTCTGGCATGCAGGTTCATATTTGGTTTCTTGAATTTTTGTGTTTCTTTTTGTTTTAGTTTAGAAAATTGTAGTCCCAGCTTGGCTTGATTGAACTGAGTCGGCCTAGTTTTTGAACAAACTTATTATACTTACTGGTTGATTGTTCGTTCATTTTAAATGTTCTACTGATCACACGAATAGTATAATACGATTTCGTTCCTTTGATATGGTTATAGGTGACAATAGCATTTAATCACTTTGGAGAAGGGCTAGTGCAGCGGATGCCAAGGTGCAGAAGGGGTTACATTCACGTGGTCAACAATGATTTCACACAATGGGAAATGTATGCAATTGGAGGAAGTGCTAATCCCACCATTAATAGCCAAGGCAATCGTTACACTGCACCAATGGACCCTAATGCTAAAGAGGTAAATTTTCTTTTTAATACACAAAACTTATATAATTTGCATGTTTTTTTTTTTGGACAAATTTATAGTTAATTAGTTTGGAAGTGTCCCATTTGATTTCTTGACTCGTTTACTAAAATCTTGATATATATGGGAATCAATACTGATTACGTGATGAGTAGAAAAAAATGATTACATTCAATTACATTTGTAACGTAATTTGTGAAACTAGCTGATTTAATAATTTAATGATATGTCAATTCTTGTTTTAAATTATATGATATTTTTGACTTTGTGTCCTCAAATGATGTTTCCATAAGCATTATTTTTGGAATCTTTTGGCTTGAAATAGCGGTTAGATTAGAGGGAGGGAGGTAGGCTATGTGGAAGATATAATTAAATTCTTGAAAATGAGAGTTTAAATTTATTGATTGGATTTGGCGTACTTTGCACATGCGACTACACACATTTCTCCAAGATATTAAATTGACGTGAAATAAGGACAACAGTGCACGTAATGTGGACCAAAATTCGTTTTATCTTGCCGCACTTTTCCTCAACTTGCAATTAAATTATGGCATGAAATCTCCTTATCAAGAAATGTTTGTACTTGTCCCTCTCATCAAGAAAATTGAACTAAACCAATGGCTTAACTAATCAAGTATATAAGAGTGGTTTTTAATTCAATGAGGAAGGAAATAACCAAAATACCCTAGAGTATTTCAACATTTTCATTGAATTCTTTATGGTAAGTGATTAATAATTGTCTATTGGAATAGGTGACGAAACGGGTGGACACGGACGAGGGCGTGTGGTCCGACTGGAATTGGAGGACGGATGGGGACATAATGGTAAATGGGGCATTCTTCGTGCCGTCAGGCGAAGGCCTTAGCATGCAGTATGCCAAAGCCACAAGCGTCGAGGCCAAATCTGCTGCCCTAATCGACCAACTAACCATGAACGCTGGTGTTCTCGGAGGGCCCAGGTACACCCACACATACAATTATCTAATCTTATTAACCTTTTAAACTACATACCATCAACAAATTATAATCGACTATCGCAAAATACCATCTTAATATTGAATTGGAGGGTGTTTTTGTCCTTTCACAAGATAGTGAGAGGGGGAGAAAACCTTTTGAGATGCTTTTCTCCTATTTAGTGGCTTTTTTCTTGCCTTTAGTTCAATTGCCCTTCAACTTGTCTGGACATGGCTAGAAGAGTGGTGGAATCTGATACCTTGCGAGATTTCACATTTTCATAATGATAATTAACTATTAAGATAAATATTTGAAGGCCTTGTTCTATTAATAATCAAAGGGTGAGTAGTCTTTTTAGAGCATTTATGTGTTGTGGGGCTTCTGTTGGTATTATCCATAACATGACCAAAAGTGACAACTTTAGCATATATATATTAAGGACACTCTCTTTTCCCTTTTGAGTTAGGGCAATGTGTGTAGCCCTTCATGCAATTTTCTTGTATCTATTTACAATGCCAAAAATTTTGATCTTTTAGATATCATTTGGATAAAAGAAATTAACTTCACTTCAAAGACTTTCTAACTGTGGGAAAAGGTAATCGGGCCATATTTAACTTTACAACTCTCTCGACAAGCTTTGGTTCAAGTGATTAAAGGATTCTTTCTCTAAAACAGTGATTCAGGCTCGAATCTTTCTGACTGCTTGGCGTGTATGTTAAAAAAAATTACAAACCCTCACCCCACCCCACCCCACCCCAAATTGATTCTGGATAATGTATGGCATCCCCTTGGTTATGCTGGCTGTTTGTAAGTGTGTGTTGAAGAGAGGTTATATTCTCTGCCTTATTCTTTCCACCCAAATGTGGGCCCATTAAGTAGAACTTTTGGGCTTGTGGGCCCACCATCATCAATCTGATTCTTAAAACCTTTTAGGCCCACTTGATGAAACCTCTTTTTCCCCAATAGGAGAAAGGGCTTTTATCTCTAACCATTTTCTCATATTCTTGTTGGTTATAGTATAGTATAATGACTCTTTTATCCCTCTTTTATATGGTTCTTGGAACTAAAAACACACTTATATTTAAGGTAAAAGTTTATGAAATAAAATAAGATTTGTTGTTTTTAAGAGGAACTATTTGACCACATGCATTTGCCCTTAGTAGGATTCCAAATGGGGTCCCATTTCTTTCCAAAATTATTCCAATTTATAACCCTAATGTCTCCTTCAAATAGGTGACCCCTCTTTGTGCATGGACTTTTGCAACCATTATTAAAGGTCCATTCAAGTGTCTTAATCCATGTTTGTAATTCAAATTACTAAGACAACTCTTAACAAACAAATAATTGCCCCCCTTTCGATGGGAAAAATCTAAGGAGGTTTTAGAAATGTGAAGTGACATGTTTTGAAAATTTATTATAATTTCTATATAAAATAGAATTTGATGTTATCGACCGGGCAATAATTTTCATTTCAATTCAGATATAGATTCATAATTTTAAAAAAGAATTGATTTTAATTCAATCACAGAGTCGAAACTGTTGAACTCAATTTTGGTACATAGTCTATGTATTATAAACTTATATTTGTGGTGATAAATTTAAAATAAATGAAATATATGTATTTTGAACAATTCTACATGGATTGATGGGTAATGTACATATAGTAGAGTGATAACTAATAATGTTTTTCTTTTAAAATGTAAGGGATAATGGTGTGAGCATGTCGTATGGGGGAGGGGCCACCACCGGAGCAACCAGCAATGGCGGTGGTGTGGGGCCGGGCGGCCGCGGCGGTGACGGCGGTGATGGTGACTACTTTGGAATGGTGTTTGGGAGCGGCGCAACTCAATTATCTCCACCCACTATTATTATTATGTTTTTGTCGCATTTAATTATTTTAACGCTCTGTATCATCACCAACCATGGTGGTTTAATGTCATAACCCTCATTATAGCTATAGATATAGATATTATAGTATGAAATTGAAATATATATTGATAAGATAAAATTAATGAAAGGAAATAATTTCAAATTCTTGAAAGGTCCCACTTTTGCATGTGTAAAATTGGTGGTCTCAACCACTAGGAAGTCGTCATTTTCCACTAGTGACCTATGGGTTTATTTATAAATTATAACACAATATAATTTTCCTTTCCTATTTTTTAATTTAAAAAGAAACATAAAAAATAGGAACAAGAATCTCAAAACCCTCAATTTGGAATTTTCTCAATCAAGTTTGTGTTTCATCTACTATTTTATTCGCACACACATTAAGTGTATTAATAAACGAAAATTTAAAAGAGATATTTAAAAAAAAATTATATTATAATTATTCTTCTCTGTTAATTTTGAATGTCTTTTAGTATACTCAACGCATATATAAACAAAATAAAAGATGAAATATAAATTTAAAATGAGATATTCCAAGTTCAGGAAATCTTCGATTTTAAAATTTTAAACATACACGTGTGAAATGATATGTCATTGCCATTGGACTAGCTATTTTCTTTGGGTTGATATGGCCTAAATCAGAATGTCTTGTCAATCAAGATCAGCTTATGACCTAATTAGGATGAAGAATACACAGAAAAACATATACTAAATAATAATAATAATAATAATAATAATAATAATAATAATAATAATAATAAGTTGAAGACACAAGTGATTTGAATTTTGGATTGCATTATCCCACATGACTGACTGTCCTAATGAGATGTGATCCTCACACTCCCAATCCAATCGTTGTCCGCAAATGTTATTTTCTCTATCCCACTTTATTATGATTTCCTCGCATGCTATTCTCACCCTCAATTATGCCTTCGATTAGGGAACTTCTCCCAAAAGAAAATAGCAAAATCAGAATACATTCTATGATGCACTGATATAAACACGGAATACAAACACGACACAAGATATAAACTTTTTCTTGAATTTTTCACGTAAAGAGTGTCGGACACTGTGTACGACACGACATGACAAAGCAAAATGATATTTTTAAAAGTGTTGATGCATCGTAGACAAATCATCCAAGGAATCTAATACCTTTAGGAATCTATCTTCTCCAAGACATAGGCACCAAATGCATCAAAGATATTGGTATAGATTGTCTCAACTCTCAAAGAAATGATTAAGAAACAAATGGCAACTTTCAGCAATCAAAGCTACTCAAAATTGTTATTGAATTATGTTACTTCATACAAATTCTATAATCGAATCAGAAAATAAATAGATGAATGAATATTTACAGAGCTCTGAGACACTCTTGATCAATAACTTCACCCCTTGATTTTCTTTTTCTGCTGGTTTTCTTCCTCTCAGCAATGAATATTCTATAAACCTTACATATGCTGATATCATTATTATGATAAAGATGAGCAGAAGTCGGGAAAACTTAATCGGCAAACGTGGGAAATCAAGATTCAACAGCATCTGTACCTTGTTTTTTGATCCTTTTTTTTCCTTTCTTTTGGTGCTCGTTTTGCGTTTCTTCAAAATAATATATCCTGCTCTTCTAGTCCGTCGAGCTTTGCTCCTATTCCCATGTATATGTTTTGAAAAGAAAAGAAACACCTAAAGATCATTAGATAAAAACCTGTTTCGTCTCCTTAAGTGACCTGAGCAGCAGCTTCTTCCAGTCTTTTCCAATTTGCGGCACGTCGCTCTTCAAGTTCTTCCGCTCTTGCCACCCTTTCTTCATGCTGTTTCTGACACTCTTCGAATAGTTCGCTGTCCATCTCCAAGAACATTCTTCTGACGTTGGAGCTCAAGCCGTTGATTGCTTGGTTCCAGTGGCCTTGTATATTTTTCTCTAGTGCATCAAATATGATTGGTAAAATAATACTTCTATGCTCTGCAATAAGGCCAACTATGTGCTCATTGTTCCACCAGAAAAGAGCTCGTTCCGCCACCTGTCATGTGGAAAGAGGAAAATCCAGACAATCAACTATTTATCATAATGTAAGAGTGGATGTGTAGAGAAAGCAAACTTGCACAGTAAAAATGAAGTAAATGTCGAGAGAAAATTCAAATATGAAAAAAAATGTGTAGCTGAAAGAAAACCCATTAGCTGATGAGAATTAAGTTTTCTTTTTCCGCACATTAAGTAAGGAAATTGCTTATGCTAATGTAGAATCAAGAATCACTAATGTAAGATCCACCACAAGAGTTAACACTGTTGTCATTTTATTACAGTACAAAACAAAAGAGCAAAGCACTACGACTGAAATCTTATGCAATATCTAAATATTACATAATCCATGCAGCTATCGAGTTTGGAGTAGCTAAACTGTTCTTTCTTTACCTGCATTAACTGCTCACTTCAAGAAATGCAAATTCTCGCGCCATTCAAAGACAAAAAGTTGTCACTTCAAGAAATTAAATCAATAGAATTTGGAGTTCAGGTGGTAAAAGCCAGGAATGAACTTGCACAATTTTTTCGTTATACATTCCATAGCATGTAATTAGACAAAATATATCAAAGAGCCACAAAAATGCTACTAAAAAATTACATGATTCTGAGTATATGAATTATGATGGGCAGAGAAGCATCTATGGAAGAACGGATAATTCTTGTAAATTCACATAATAATCTGAGTTACTATTTTCTTGCATACCCTCTACAAATGGCACAAAGTGAAATTTTTGCGTATCCTACTGTACAAATAGCACAAAGTCTCCGGCCAATGATTGTTATACATAATGTATGCTCAGAGCTGATGTACAATCAGAACTTATACCTGGATATGAGACCAATTTATCACGAAAAATGTAAGGAAGGTGCAAAATGCTGTGCTTTCTCATCTTAGGGAAGTTATGGCACAAGCACAGCAAGGTCATGCACTATAAGAAATGTTACATAATCGAGATACGGGTTCCATGCTAAGTTACAACGTGGGTGTATATGCATGCATGAGGTAGAAGTTTACTACCATGATACAACGAAGCTCGATATTGTGTTGCATAAATATACGTTTGTCAGTGAAGGTACCAAAAAATATGGATCCTCAAACCTGGAAATGTGGGCTGTTGAGGCTTCGTCCAATTTGTGTAAACAGAGGAATCATGCAGCGCTGGAACTCTGCAGACTGAGTAACCTCCAAAATTTCTTCTAGTTCGCCAAGGAAGAGAACCTCCTTCCCGCAATTTGTTATGGGCCAATATTTCAGCACCCCTCTAATGACAATGTCAGCCAACCTGTAATCTTTCTCAACAAACTGTGTTATACAGTAGGCCAACTGCTGATGGTATGAAGCAACACATTTAGGCTTGTGCATCGGGATAAGTGCTCTTACTAGAAACAACTTGTGCTCCTCTTTCATAGGCAATGCAAATCCATTTATTATACTTCCAAGAATCTCCAACAATTCACTGACCCCATTGTACCTCTCTGTCTCAAATATGAACCTATAGAATATGTTATTCATTGCATTCCTTATAAAGGGCCGATGAACCATGAACCTCCCATATATCCTATGAAGAATGGTCTTCAAATACTCCCTCTCTCTCATATCCTCAGAGTCAAACAAATCAAGCAATTTCAATACAAACGAGTGATCAATAAATTTCTTGGCAATCTTGGTGTCGGTATCAGACGACACCACGTATCTTAAAAGTAACTCATATACAAGCTGCAAGTGAGGCCAGGTGGGATCCATGTACATTTCGTCCTCCTCAGGATCTCCACCCTCTGCACCAGTGTTCTCGTGGGCTCCAGGTGGCAAGGACCGGAAAAGATTCAAGGATATCATCTTTATCATCTCCTCTTGCATAATCTCATTCATTTTACATGATCCAGACTGCACCAACTCAACAAGTTCCGAGAGGGTTTGCCTCTTGATTTCCTTCTCTCTGGCCGACTTCATTGTGTCGTTGAAATCAAAGAAAATACAACAAACTTGGACTTTCCGGATGAATACTCCATGTCTTTCGGCCATTGGGACATCTCTCAACATCGGGAAGACCTCAACTACCCCCGAGTTTTGTGGGATGGTTGCAAGAGTCAGTGGCTGCGGCGTGGTAGGCCGTGATGCATGATTAACAGTCACATTGGGGTTTGCTGGAGCCGGCAACGGAGGCTCAATTGCTGGTTCAGCCTTTGAGGGCTTCCTCTGCCCTCTTTTCATTATTTTGTTAAACATGATTTCTTCTTCACAAATTCACAATTCACAAACCATACATACACTAAATAAAATAAAAGAACTACAATAAAAAAAACACTTCCTGCAACACTAACTACTACTTATCATCGCCAATTAGGACCCACTTTTTCCCTCCACCTCCTCTTCTTCTACTACTACTTTTCTATACGATTCAAACCAAAAGCAGTTCGCAAACAAATTCTGCACCCTGGAAATCAAAACCAAGCACAATCAATGTACAATCAGAAAAATGAAACGGAATCACGATCCAATACCGTTTTCTTCAACATATTGGCGTCGCATTTACACATTATTATCACATAAAAAGCAGAAAAATTAAGCGCGCATTACTGTGTGCGCGTAATTAGCTGAATGATGAAGATTAATACCTGAAATTGGATGCGGAGAAATTAGGAGAAGCGAATGAGAATCTGGAAATCAAGCCATGCAGGATTAGGAAAGAGAGCTCTTTTTTGCAGAGAGGGAGAGAGAGAGTAGGGAAAGAAATTGCGTGTTTCGATTTGGGGAAAGAAAGATCCGAAAAGGATGGGAATAATGAGAATAAGAACAAATTGTTGTAATTAATTTAATAATAATACTTGAGATTTTGTTGATAATATATTAATATCCATCACCAAATTGGTCTCCTTTATGTAAAGAATTAAATTTATAAAAAATATAGTCCCCTATTTTGATCAACAGAATTATTTTTTTTCCAATACCAATATTCCTTGATTTGGATAAATAATGTTTGCAGTTAGAGCAAACGTGAAAGTTTTCACTTATGAATAACATAAGTTTGAATAAGAATTTGAAAAAGATCTCAACAAATTACAAATAACACCCGATGTAAAGTGGGCTTTCGTAATTATTATTTTTTTTTGGGTCCAATTTGGTAATTATCGATGGTTAATGTTTTTTTATTTTTCGAAATAGCACGTCATATATAGGTCCCGTTATGCGGATTAGTTAAGTAGTTATTATACTCACAATCATGCTTATTACACAAAATATGATATTCATAATCATTCTTATTATCCAAAATGGGATATTCGTAGTCATGCTTATTGTAAAAAATGATATTAGGGAATATTCATTTTTGTTAGCATTTAATTGAGTTCGAGACTAAAGACAGATTAACTCTCTCGAATAATTTTTTTAACAAATAAATTTCAAATCTCTAAGCTTTTTCTAAAGAATGAGATAAATCCCCAACCCATTAAGGGATATTCATAATCGAAGCATTAGAGAATAAAAAGGCATCTGAGAGAGAGGAACAATAACTACAAACCATTATGAGAAAGCAAATAAGAAATATGCTGATTATGTATGACCAAAACTCTAAACCATAATACAAGAACGTGAATACTCAAGAGTCAAGTCTGAGCTTTAATTCAAACTCACAAAACTAAAAGCCCTAACGATCATCTTGCTAAAAGTAGAACGTACACAACTTTGACCTTTCAGTAGCGATCGAAGGAAGGGGGGCGGCCACCCCTCCTAGGGGGCCGGTCATAGGGGCCGGGCCTGTCCCTGTAGCTCCTACCTCCTTCGTATCGTGGGGGGCCAGCACCCCCTCCGTATCTATCACCACTACCTCTGGCGCCTCCGACATCTCTATCATAAGCTCGGTCTTTGCCATATCCATTCTGAGGGTAACGGTCGGGAGCACCATACCTATCAGCAGGAAATCGGTCTGGGCCAGGGGCATACCTGCTTGGAGTGGTTTAGGCCAAAATCAGCAAGAATCCCTAGAAACTTTTACTAATGCATGTAAAACCGATTTTAAACATGAACCCCGAGATAGACTACATAGAAACTATGTTTAAATCTCATGTTTGGTTCTTCATTTTGTTTTCCATTCCTCCCTAAAATACTAACAATTAATAAATAAGTAGTATTTAATAAAAATGTACCTGTCACTAATATACCGATCTCGGGGGGGCCCACCATATCGGTCATCTCTGCTGTCATAACGATCTCTGTCACCATAACGACCTCTGTCATATCTATCATCCACATATCTGTCACGATCATCTGGATAGCGATCGCCGCGTCCACCAGGCCCACCATACCTGGAACGTGGTGGTGTCAATGGACGAGCACCACCTCGGCCACCACCACCACCACTTGATGGACAATCGCGGGCCCAGTGCCCCGGTCTGCCGCATTTAAAGCAATCATCTGGCCCTGCCGCCGACCTATCTCCTCCTCGACCATAGCCGCCGCCACCTCTTCCATCTGATGGATAACTGCTTCCATAGTCATTCCCTGGACCGTCACCCATTTTTGGTTGGGCCTTGTTAACTGAGATGACTCTCTCTCCAAACTCTCTACCGTGCATTTCCCTGATTGCTTCGTCCATAGCACGTCGATCAGCAAAGGTCAAAAAACCAAATCCACGAGGACGGCCTGTGTCTCTTTCCAGCATAACCTACACAAACATAGTGTTTCAGAATATCATAATAACCAAACGGAAACAAACACAAAATTGTGAGTAAATAGATATCCACATAACCAACTCAGTCAAAACGCAGTCCGCATTCCTCCTAGAGGCCGGATATAAAAATCGTTACATAATTTTAAGACGATAGTGAATTTTAGCTTATCGGTGGAAGACTCTAAAATACATTAATTAAGAAAAGACGAGCATAGCTCAAATAGAATTTATCTAAATAGCAAGCTTAGGGTGCAAGGAGTTCTTACGTGATAAGAAGAATCCGCAGTATTGCAGATTTCATCATCCAACACAAGTTTTCTACTCAGAACTCAAATTCCTCAGAACAAAGACCAGTAAGAGACTAACCATGCAATCGACAGAGAATGGATCTTAATCAAAAACACAATCTATCAGATGGCCAACTGATCTCACTTACATGCACTGTACTTTAACCAATATACTTACGACAGTAAGCCAGTGCGATTCAAGTAATGAGATAACTAACGGAACGAATCCCAGCCAGTAAAAGCTTTCATTCTCATCAGCGAAGGAGATCTGTGATTCATTTACATGGCAGAGGAACTTACCATACAAAACTGCACCTCCAAAGGTCAAGGGACATTCCAAAGAGATTGGCATTGGCTAGTTGTATCCAAATGAATTCAAAATCGTGACACAAATTATTGCTTGGTTTCTTACTTGTAATACGGTATTGAGGTCAACTGCTAAATTGCAACCAAACGAGACCATGTCCAGACATTTACTGCAATTAGTTACTCAAACGTGCAGAGGCTGGACTTGCCGAAAAAGTTACTTAACATGTTCTGTACTCGGATAAATAATCGGCGGCAAAATCCAGGAAAAAGGGAAAGTTCCAAATTGTGGTGTTGCCTTTCACGACGGATTACTCCTCAGAGTCTCAGACACCCTTATCATCACATCAACCTAGGAGTCACAGTTATCTGGCCTTCCTGCTACAGAAGGTAACAAACGAAGCATATGGCTCTAGATCCCCCAGAAAACAAAAACTCGTAGGCATGGTAGGGCAACCAATACAGAAGCTTTTCAAACACAAGTCCTACATGCTGACTCGGACTCGGGATTTCTTCAAACATAATTGCCACTGCCGACTGAACCTTCCCCCGATTCCTCAGCAGACTTGTTTTAGACAAAAGCCTAGCACCTCTAAACTGTAGTTTCATTGCAAATATAAGATACAACGATGACACTTGCCAGCTTAGTATGGCACTTGGTTCTTAGCTCTATATGATGATTGAAGATTATAAGCAGATGAAAGTAAAGGAAACACTAGAGGCGGCATGAACTTCGGTTATTGAAAAAAGATTGCAAACTCTCTCAGCTCAGATTAAAGCACGTGAACTAAAAGCATCAAGGAGAGAACGTTCTCCAGATGAACTTGGGATACAGAACTGGTCTCCAGTCTTTCAGAAGCTCACACACAGGATATGCAGAAGTTTGTAAGAAAGATTAAAAACAATGCATTGTCAGCTTTTTTCCTGTGGCTTGCACACAACAAAACAGTCACCATTTTCCAGCTTAATTTCAGCACTTTGACAAACACTGATCTCCCCACCAACTGTTTTTCATGGAATTGTTTAACAAAGACATATCAGCTTAAATTAGAACATCGTGTGAGTGAACAAGCACATGAGGATGTCAACGTGGTCATATTCAAACCCAGGAAAAACATTTTCTTCTCAAGTGGCAGATAACTGAATATGCTGAATCAAACAGGGTCATTTAACTCTCATCCAAAAAACAAAAACTCGGAAGAGTCACAGGAGGTCCAATCCACTTCGCAAAGCGTGTTGTGGAGCGCATCACTGAAACAACAAAAGGTGCATCCCTAATGCCATCACTTATTGCACTATAGACTTCACAAGTCTAACCTATTTCTTTTTACGGAAATCGATTTCAAAAACAGCCTCACTGGGACAAAGTAGCAGTGGCGATCAATGGCGCAACAATCTCATAACTTCCAGAGTAAAACAGATTTTCGAAAACAAATAACTGATTACAATGCCACAAACACTAAGGAAGCTATGCTTCAATGGTCCTGGAGATCCCATATGACACAGTAATTCCTCCAAATCCCCATTAAATCATTTCAGAGGGCGAGCCACATACAAGATGAAAAAAACACGCCGATTAATATAGTGACAAGAAGGAAAAATATAACATATATAAATAGAAAACAAGAGGTATATTTTGAATCAATGCACAAAAATAACATTTTGTAAACACATTAAACTCAATGAAAGAGCATTTCCACAAGAAACTTCAAACAAATAAAAGCATAAAGACACGAAATAGTATGAAGGGATAATACTATATGTAGTTGATGAAGCAATCCTTTAATAATATCACCCAGACAAAATTTTCCATTAATAATTATATTCCTCTTAATTCAACTATCACCATCTGCCAAAATTTAGTATATGCCTTCAATTTATCAACCATAGATACGTCATTTGACAGAGACTCGGAAAGAACGAACCCAATCACTCACATCAAAAGAAAAATTAGGAAACTACTCACCATATAAGTGACAGTCAACGAGAATCATTAGTGGAAACAATCGACAAACAGCCATAAAAATCCCGACTTTCTTCCCCCAACAAAAACAGTCAGTTCATAAACACATAAACACCATCCCACGCACATACATAAGCGATGCCATATCACATAAAACCAAAGTACGATGCAATACAAACCTGACAGTCAACAACTTTGCCAAAACGATTAAAAGCATTCTCCAGCTGCCGCTCCGTGACATCCCACGATAAGCCTCCAACGAATATACGGTAGTCATGCTCCTTGTCCGACATCTCCGTGCAATTCTTCTCTCAAAAAAAAACCTAAATTCAAATGCAACGAAGAATTACGTAAGATCAAAATCCAAAAATCGGAAGAAAAATTAAACAATCAATCAGAAAAAAACGCAGAATTAACAAAGCTCTTGCCTCCGTACGCGAGAGAAACAACGGAGAAATTTAGGGTTAGGAGTAGAGGGAATCTAACGTAAGGTTTTGAAACGTTCGTGGTGAGAAGGTGAAAATTAGGAATATAACTATTGTCAATGGGAAACCCTAGACGGTCAGCGTAACTTACTTCAATTTCCTTTTCTAGCACCATATTTTGAGTAAATTCCAAATTGACAGCTGAACTTTTGGGAATATGCTATTTGGTTATTGGTATTTAGATTCAGCGACTGGATTTATAAAGACAATACCATAAATGATGAAATAAAATTGTACAACATTCAAGCTATTTTAAATTATGTAACAAGAAACCATAATTTTATTTTTGTTTTTAAACAATAATTCACATGAATGGGTAAAAATATACGTTTTTTTATATAAATTCAAAAGTTGAAATTTAAACATAAGAGTTCCATGATTTCAATTTAATTGAATGGGAGAAATCAAAATTGGAATGCCAAATATACTTCACTTGCAATTTTGAGACAATTTTCTTTTTCAATTGAACTTTTGACACTCTATCTAAAAAATTGTTGCAATTTCAGGATTTCATCGTTGTCGTAAAAAACAGCGAGTAAATAACAAGAATTCTAAATTACATAAAATACACGGGTGAATTTTAACGTGAACATTAGATGATGAGATACACGTCATGACTTTAGACATGTATGGCTATTTTATTAAGCGCGTGAACATACTTGCTATTTTCCAACTACCAAAATGAATTAAGGTGATTAAAATCATGAAATTACAACATATTTTTATAGATTGTCAAAATTTATATCGAATAGATATTGTCCAAATATTTCCAACGACTAAAATGAATTCAGGTGATCAAAATCCTGAAATTACAACAAATTTTTATGGATTGTCAAAATTTATATTGAATAAATATTGTCCAAAGACTAGAAGTGAGGTATAGTCCGTATCTCAATTTTTTAATTTTTCCCAGTTGAATTGCAAAAAGATTTACTTTTCTTCAAACCCCAATTTTAGGACAAATTGAACTTTGACCCCTAAAAGTTTTTAATATTTGCAAGTAGCATCTCAAAATTCAAAAGCAGAAGCACCAGCCCATACAACAGCAAGAGCATCCATTTACAGCAAAAAAATCCTGCTTAAATTGGATGTTTTCATATCATATGCAAAGGACTTGCTTGACTTGCAATCCTATTAACATAAAACAAAGCATCTAATGCGAAATTATGATGAAAAACAGAGCATCCATTAACACCCCATGCAGAGTTTTCCCATCAAAATGCCCCTCTCTCCTCAGATTCCAAGTTCGAACCTTTTAACTTGAAGTTCAATGATTTTATAAGAACTAAGTTTCAAGCAAATTATTGCCCTTGCCCTTGATCAAAATATACAAGGTTGTGAAAGAAAATAAGAAAAATCTTAAAACCACTACAAACTAGTACATTATATGGTTACTCCATCACTGCGACTCCTCCAACGGCTTTAATTTTCTCTATGATGCTATTCGCCTCATCTTTCGTAACTTGCTGCTTGAGTATGACCGGCACTTTCTCAACCAAGTCTTTAGCTTCCTTCAGCCCTAAATCCGTGAACGAGCGAATCTCTTTGATCACCTTAAGTTTTGCTCCCGCATCAAATTTCTCTAACTTAACATCGAATGTAGTTTTCTCAGCCTTCTTCTCTGCAGCCGGAGAAGCCCCCGGACGTGCACCTGGAGAACCCAAATCAACTCCTTCTACAGAAATTGGCTCCAACTTGGGATGCATCACTTTTTCCCTTAGAGCTGGACCTATCTGAAACCGCTCTTCGGGTGGTAAAGATGCGATTTTTTCAGCAAGCTGGACAATCTTGTCTGAAGGTGGGGGTCTCGGCCCATACGGCTCGTAGGTTGATGGGTATTTGTATTTAATGGGCTTGGCTTTGGGATCTCTTGGAACAAAGTCGGGTTGGAAACAGCGGTATTGTAAAAGGGTGGTTTTGGGGCTAAGGCTGGGATGGGAACGAGCAATTCGATATAGAGAAGCTATTTTCATTGTCTTGTATCTGCTGTGTGAGTTTATCTTTGTTTTGCCCACAAACTCTTCACTTCATAGGAAAACAAAGAAATAAAGCAAGTGTCAATCATTTTCTTCCTCAACTATGCAACGAAAAGGGAAAAACAAAGAAACTCAAACATTCATATCTTTACTGTACAAGGCAATACATTTCTCCAAAATCAATGATTAAAGAAAGCAAAAAACCTGCTTTGGAGCTAAAATATCTTTCCCAGCAAGATCACAGAAACTACAAGTCCAGAGTATGGAAGAATAAGAACAAATTGGAAGTGCATCCACTGCTTGACAAAAATGGAGAAAACTATTATAACAATCATGCTTAAATGCTCTTTAGCTTATACTGAATTGATTGCAAATTTGGGCAATTCCTAAAACTAAAAAGAGAACCTTGTAGATGCAAAATCTTCAGCATAAACAATTACGGGGACGACATTTGTAAATATTCACACAGTGTCTGGAAGAATCATAAACCGGCGAAAAAATCAAGTAAACCACAAATATCAACACAGAACCCAAAATCCTCTCAATTCGATTACTCCAATTTACACAGAAATGATGAAGAACAATAAGAAACCGAAGATTTCCACAGAAACAGCCACACAGATCCAGAAACATGGCGAATTACAATACCGATCCCAAATTTCTAAAAAACACGAGAACGAATAAATTCCAACGACAAAAATGGAAAAGAAGCTGAACGTCAAACAAAAATCAAACCTTTATCGACTAGAACTGAAGTTGATCGAATTGCCTCAGTCGAGAATGGAGTGCCACAGCTGGAGAAGAGCAAGACTACGAAGAGTGCTGAAATGCAAAGATTGGGGGAGAGAGAGAGAGAGGGGTTAGGGTTTTTGTGAGCCTGTAGATTAATTAAAAGGGATTTTCGAAACTTGAAAGAAATATTTATTTTTAGGCTTCACTAAATTGAAAATTATCCTTACTAAATTCGCAATCCGAACTCTTAAAAAAAAAAAGGCGTGTTCCAAATTTCAACATTAAGTAATATTATAAGAAGTATTATTTAGCGCGTCACATTCTATTTTGTATATTTCATTCAACACAGACATAAATCTCGTGTTTATTCTTTCATAAATATAATTACAATTAACAGAAAGACTGCACATAAGTAATTTGATCATTGAACTCAAATAAAATAATTACAAAAAAGTAAAAACATAGATATATCATACATTTTATTTATTAATTAAGAAGAAAAGTGATTGTATTGCATACCTTTGGAGTATCTAAATACAAATTTTCATTTAAATGTTTTAGAAATTATTACATTTTTTTATAGTTTAAATTTGCATGATAATAATAATTAAGAAAATATTGAGAATGTCTATTCCCAAAACCATGTGAAAGTCAATTTTAGTAGTAAACTTAGTTTATGATAAAAGTTTTTTTTCTAAATAATAACAAAATGTAATTTATCTCCTTTGATTATAGTCATTATTTCTTTATTTTAGCTTAATGTGTGTATGAATAATCGACCTCGTTTACCGATAAGTATAACTTAATAATTTAATTTATTAATTCAAGCAGAATATAAGTATTTAAGTTACTATTACTAATTTACTATAGATCACCAGCTCGAAAATGATACACAAAAAAGATTGATATAATAAGAAAAAGATTGACATTTTTCGTTTAATTATTTTACTAAGCAAATTTAAAAGAATGTTGGTATATAATGTAAAAGATTCAAAAACAAATTAATAAATTTTGTGCACAAATTCACAATAATTAATCCAAAATAAAATAAAAACTCGATCCTATAAAGCGGAAAATTAAGAAAAAGCAGTGGGGACACGTGTCACCTTGTTCCGAATGTATAGACAGTTGTGACTGACCCACGTACGTATATATATACGTATTCATGTGTGCTTAGTTTCCATTCACAGAGAAATCACAAGAGTTCATCACCCTAACCATAACCATGACCACTACTTTCTCTCTTTTGCTTCTGTTGGTCGCTGTCTCTTCGCTCTCCTCCGCCATCGCCTTCGTCCGGCTGCCGCCGCGGAAGTTCCCGGCGGTCTCCGCCGAGAAGCTCATACGCGAACTCAACTTGTTCCCCACCAAATCGATCAACATTGCCCCCGGTTCTGATTCCGATCCCGATACCGATCATGAATCACCAAAGATTGTCGAGAGGCGATTCGAGTTCCCTAATGTGATCAGCTCCCATGAGACGTCGGTTAAGAAACTAGGTCACCATGCTGGTTACTATAAGATTCAGCATTCTCATGCCGCCAAGTTTGATTTCATTAACTCGGTACTCTATACTAACAGTGAGTTACATGGTAATTTTCTGTTTTTTTTACAGTGCAGACATTGTATAGCTTGTTTTGATATGGTTTTTGTGATTGTAGGATGTTTTACTTTTTCTTTGAGTCGCGGAAGAGCTCGAAGGACGACCCTGTTGTCATCTGGCTGACGGGTGGGCCGGGTTGCAGCAGTGAGATGGCTCTGTTCTATGAAAATGGACCTTTCACCATTGCCAACAATATGTCTCTTTTGTGGAATAAGAATGGCTGGGACAAGGTATGAAGTTGTTTCAATTACTACAGAAACTTCCCCTAATGTTAAGAGAAATTACAAAAACTTCCCGTGTAAATGAGATTCCAATGCATCGGGATACTTCCATTTCGATGATTTCGTATAAAGTTTCTTACAAATATCATATGAAACAACCCTTCACACTTACTGATCAATATTTAACTTCAAAGTAATGATTGTAAAGACATGTGTTAGCCTGAATCTAATTAACGTTCCAGGGGAAGTTTTGGTAAATTGTCAAACGTCAGGGGAGGCTTTTGTAATTAGGTCAAAAGTGTAACCATGAAAATGATTATTAATTCCCGCATTCCTGTTAACGGTTTTGTTTTTACACAACTCTGCAGGTTTCAAACATTGTGTACGTTGACCAGCCAGTAGGGACTGGCTTCAGCTACAGCTCCGACCGACGCGACATTCGCCATGATGAGGAAGGCATCAGTAACGACCTGTACGACTTTTTACAGGTAAAATTTAATTTGTTAATGTTTATGTATATTTAGGTGGCTTTATGGAAAGCTGTATTTCGAGAGATTTCTTATTCCACAACTTTCCTGGTACAGGCTTTCTTTAAGGAGCATCCACATATGGCGAAAAATGATTTTTACATTACTGGCGAGTCCTACGCCGGCCACTACATTCCTGCTTTTGCAGCTCGAGTCCATTGGGGAAACAAAGCAAAAGAAGGCATTCATATAAATCTGAAGGTAAATTTTCAGTTCATTGATCAGCAAACTCGTCGCTCCATCTTTTGCTACAATTGTGGTTCGTAAATCTTACTTGAAGAGTATTTTCCACAGGGCTTTGCTATTGGAAACGGCCTCACTGATCCAGCAATTCAGTACGGTGCCTATGCTGATTATGCATTGAATATGGGATTAATTTCCCAGATGGACCATGACCGTATTAACAAAGCACTTCCACTTTGTGAATCATCAATCAAGCTTTGTGGTAATGTTACGTTCTCAATTTTTAATCAAACATGTCGAAATTCCAGTTTGTTGTTTTACAAGTATTTTTTATTGTATAATCTTTTCCAGGAACCGATGGTACTCTCTCTTGCATGGCTGCATACTTGGTTTGCAACACAATCTTCACTGCTATTATTTCACGTGCTGGCGAAGTGAACGTAAGGAACT
>JBBMKE010000009.1:21426239-21438176 GCA_037834125.1 Lippia alba | reverse complement strand
ATCATGCTTAAATGCTCTTTAGCTTATACTGAATTGATTGCAAATTTGGGCAATTCCTAAAACTAAAAAGAGAACCTCGTAGACGCAAAATCTTCAGCATACACAATTACGCAGACGACATTTGTAAATATTCACACAGTGTCTTACAAAATCAGTCTGGAAGAATCATAAAACAGCGAAAAAATCCTCTCAATTTGATTACTCCAATTTACACAGAAATGATGAAAAACAACAAGAAACCGAAGATTTCCACAGAAACAGCCACCCAGATCCAGAAACATGGAGAATTACAATACCGACCCCAAAATTCTCAAAAACACGAGAACGAATAAATTCCAACAACAAAAAAAATGGAAACGAAGCTGAACGTCAAGGAAAAATCAAACCTTTATCGAGTAGAACTGAAGTTGATCGAATAGCCTCAATCGAGAATGGAGTGCCACAGCTGGAGAACAGCAACAGTACGAAGAGAGCTGAAACGCATAGATTGAGAGAGAGAGAGAAATTAGGGCTTTAGTGTGCACAATAGATTTATAAGGGGATAAGAATATTTAATTTATTTCTGAGTCTTTACTCTTTACTGAAATTGAAAAAATATCCTTATACCCACGATTATCAATAGGGGTGTTTATTACCAATTTCCATTTAAATAATTCAAGATTATCACAATTTTTATATTCTAAATTTGCATATAATAACATTTGAGAAAATAATAAGTCAGTCAAACAGAAAGTATACCGAAAAAGTCTATTATAATTAAGAAAATTTAGCCAACATAAATTAGTTTAACTGGTTAATGAGCAATATTGCGGACTCAAATCTCATCTTGGTGCGCGTGTGTTAAAGAAAAAGGAAAATTAGTTTTTGATGAGAGTATGTCCTTGTATTCCATTATCTTTTATAATTTTCTTTTTTTGTTCATTTTTATTTTAAAAGGTGCAGGAATAACTCGACAAAATTTTATAGAGTGGTGTAATTTAATTATTTGATATCGTCTAACTTAAGTGAAATATCCATGCTTGAACAATTTAAGAAGAATGTTTCTAAGCAATTATTATTATTATTATTATTATTATTATTATTATTATTTATTCTATAAATTATTATAAGTTCGAGATGGATCGAATAAATAAAGTGTAAAACGTTGTTTATTAATATTAATTACGTATTTAGAGATTCAAAATTTTGAAGTGTTGTTAAATTAACAAAATCATGATCAGATTAAATTAGATGATTTTTAAAATAAGATTTTCTTTTATTGTCAGAAAATAGAATGTACAAAAAATGTTGGATAAATCGAGTTGGCATATGAAATTTATAATTTTTCCAAAAATAATGTAAAGTGGATGGAATATATGTATAAAAAGGATTTTTAAACACTTCTTGCTCGAATAATTTTATTTAAGCAAATTTAAAAGGATGCAGAAGATTCAAAAATAAATTAACAAAATTAGAGAGAAATTAACAATAATTAATCCATAGTAAAATAAAAGGCTCGATCCTATAAAGCGGAAAATTAAGAAAAAGCAGTGGGGACACGTGTCACCTTGTTCCGAATGTATAGACAGTTGTGACTGACTCACGTACGTATATATATACGTATTCATGTGTGCTTAGTTTCCATTCACTGAGAAATCACAAGAGTTCATTACATAACCATAACCATAACCATGACCACTACTTTCTCTCTTTTGCTTCTGTTGCTCGCCGTCTCTTCGCTCTCCTCCGCCGTCGCCTTCGTCCGGCTGCCGCCGCGGAAGTTCCCGGCGGTCTCTACCGAGAAGCTCATACGCGAACTCAACTTGTTCCCCGCCAAATCGATCAACATTGCCCCCGGTTCTGATTCCGATCCCGATCATGAATCACCGAAGATTGTCGAGAGGCGGTTCGAGTTCCCTAACGTGATCGGCTCCCATGAAACGTCGGTTAAGAAATTAGGTCACCATGCTGGTTATTACAAGATTCAGCATTCTCATGCGGCCAGGTTTGATTTCATTAACTCAGTATTCTATACTACAACGAATTACGTGGTAGTTTTCTGCAGTGCAAACATTGATATGGTTTTCGTGATTGTAGGATGTTTTACTTTTTCTTTGAGTCGCGGAAGAGTTCGAAGGACCCCGTCGTCATCTGGTTGACGGGCGGGCCGGGTTGCAGCAGCGAGATGGCTCTGTTCTATGAAAATGGACCTTTCACCATTGCCAACAATATGTCTCTTTTGTGGAATAAGAATGGATGGGACAAGGTATGAAGTTGTTTCAATTACTACAGAAACTTCCCCTAAAGTTAAGAGAAATTACAAAAACGTCCCTCGTAATGAGTTTCCAATGCATCGGGATACTTCCATTTTTATATGATTTCATTTCTAGTTTCTTACAAATACCATATAAAAACCTTTACACTTCCTGATCAATATTTAACTTCAAATTCATGATTGTAACGACAAGTGTTAGGCTGAATCTAATAACATCCCAGAGGAGGTTTTTCGTAATTTTCCAAAATTCACGGGAGGTTTTTGTAATTAGGTCAAAAGTGTAACCATGAAAATGATTATTAATTCATTCCTGTTAAATAACCAGTTTCGTTTTTATACAACTCTGCAGGTTTCAAACATTTTGTATGTTGATCAGCCTGTTGGGACTGGATTCAGCTACAGCTCCGACCGCCGCGACATTCGCCATGATGAAGAAGGCATCAGTAACGACCTGTACGACTTTTTACAGGTAAAATTTTGTTAACGTTCATGTATATTAGGATGGCTTTATGGAAAGCTGTATTTGGATAGATTTCTTATTCCACAACTTTCCTGGTGCAGGCTTTCTTTAAGGAGCATCCACATATGGCCAAAAACGATTTTTACATTACTGGAGAGTCCTATGCCGGCCACTACATTCCGGCTTTTGCAGCTCGAGTCCATTGGGGAAACAAGGCAAAAGAAGGCATTCACATAAATTTGAAGGTAAATTTTCAGTTTTGATCAGCAAAAGCGTTTTTCCATCTTGTGGTTCGTATATCTTACTTGAAGAGTATTTTTCACAGGGCTTTGCTATTGGAAACGGCCTCACCGATCCAGCAATTCAGTATGGTGCATATGCCGATTATGCATTGAATATGGGACTAATTTCCCAGATGGACCATGACCGTATCAACAAAGCACTTCCACTTTGTGAATCATCAATTAAGCTTTGTGGTAACATTACGTTCTCAAGTTTCATCAAGCATGTCGAAGTTCCAGTTTGTTGTTTAACAAGCCTTGCTGATTGTATAATCTTCTGCAGGAACCGATGGTACTCTCTCTTGCATGGCTGCATACTTGGTTTGCAACACAATCTTCACTGCTATCATTTCACGTGCTGGCGAAGTGAACGTAAGGAACTGATCTAACGTCCAGTTTGAAAGTATATTAAAATATCGGGATATTTACACCAACATACCTTGAGGTTTAGTCTAATTACACAAACTTCCCCTGCCAAAGAGTTCAAATTACATCTGGTTCAATGAATTTTGACATGATGACATATCTAATTTTGTATGAATACCCTGTTCTAACAGTTTCACTTACTGATCATTATTTGATTCTAAATTCGTTGTTACAAAGTTTGCGTTAAGCTAAAACTATGGGTATGCTGGGGGAGGTTTTTGTAATATTTAAAAACTCATGATTAATGTGGTTTCACTTACTGCAGTACTATGACATTAGAAAGCAGTGTGTCGGCAATCAGTGCTATGACTTCTCAAACCTGGAGAGATTCCTCAACAAGAAAAACGTGAGAAAAGCGCTCGGAGTCGGGGATTCCGAGTTTGTGTCGTGCAGTTCGACAGTTTATCAGGCCATGCTCATGGACTGGATGAGAGACCTTGAAGTTGGCATTCCGGCTCTTCTTGAGGACGGAGTGAAGGTGCTCGTGTACGCCGGAGAATACGACTTGATCTGCAATTGGCTCGGCAACTGGAGGTGGGTTCATGCGATGCAGTGGAGTGGTCAGCACAAGTTTGTCGAATCTCGTGAAGTTGTGTTCAAAGTTCATGGCGATGAAGCCGGAGTGTTGAAAAACTACGGACCTCTTACTTTCTTGAAGGTTCGTATTCTTTCTCGGCCATTTTTGGTCCATTTCTACTATAACGAACGATGATATGATCTATCTGTCTGTAGGTGCATGATGCGGGGCATATGGTTCCGATGGATCAGCCGAAAACGTCGTTGGAAATGCTGAGGAGGTGGATTAAGGGCTCACTGGAGAAGGATGATGAATCTGAAGTCTTGGTTGCTTCAACATGATGTTGCCAAATAACATGCTTTTATGGTTTCTTGCAATAAGTGCTTATGGTTGATGTACAAGTTGAACTGTCTAATGCAAGGCAACAATGATGCTTGTATGTCCCTAATCTAAAAGGGTGGTTATATGGGGGGTTTAGGCCCCCCATATGGGGTCTGTAATGTAGTAGCTAAAAAGTGTTGGGATAACACTACCCCTTAGATTGATCACCATCTTGGATTTCTTGATTGAATTAAATCCAGTGTATTGCACTTGTTCCACTTCTCAATATATCACTCATAACCTGAAAAATGCAGCTTTTTCAAACGATTAATTGAGAAATTTATTAGTTCTAACTAAAATGCAATCCATCTTTATCTAATTTATATTCCGTTCGTAATTTCTCTATTCCATAAGGGCTCCATTATGATTTTACCCTATAATTCCAAAAATACCCTTAAATATTTTCACAATTTTTTAAATTACCTAAATATCCTTATATGAAAAATCTGAAAAATATTACAAAAACATCCCTACCTTCAATTTCAAAAATTGCAAAAATAATCAAGAGTATTTTCGAAATTACAAGGCAAAATCATGACGGAGGGACTACTAGTGAAACATAAATTAGAAGGACTCCATTGTAATTTTCTGATAAAGAAGAATTGCATTGTAATCAGACCTAATAACAAGGATAGGTAGACGCAAATTTCCCAAGATTAATATGATAATTTTTTTTTTTATTTTTTTATTATACTCACACACATCCAAGTAGGATTCGAACCCATGACCTCGCCCTTGGGAATGAACCCATTAACGACTTGAACTAACCCTGGCGGCAAGATTAATATGATAATAAGTAATTATTAACTTGAGTAATTGAAAACGTTCCTATAAAACAGCGACTCTAACCCATTTTTACACCAAAGTGTGACTTTAGCTTGAACTTCTTGAGCCACCAGCAGGAATAGTAAATTACCCATCCATAAAATCAAGAACCAAAAATGTCTGGCAAAGGAAAATACAACGACGACGATGAGTACGACGACACTTTCTACCACAGCTACTCCTCCGTCGCCGCCGCACAACCGCCGTCCGCCAGCACATCCAAATCCTCCCGCATCCTAGCGCCGTCGAAGTCCACGGTGTACGGTTGCAACATCGACTACAACCTCACGAACTCCGATCTCCACACCATCTTCTCCACCTTCGGCAAGGTCCCTAAGGTGACGGTGGCTTTCGTGCTTTTCGTCGGCCGCTAAGGCGATGGACAAGAAGATCCTCAACGGCAGAACTCTACGCACTTCCATTGCAGCGGACAACGGACGCGCCACCGAGTTTATCAGGAAGAAGGTGTACAAGGATAAGAGCAGGTGCTACGAGTGCGGGGAGGAGGGGCATTTGTCGTACGAGTGTCCGAGGAACTTTCTTGGGACGAGGGAGCGGCCGGTGGTGAAGAGGGGGCCGAGGAGCGGCGGAAGAGGGAGCAATTAATGTGTAATGTGTTGGTGTTTGGGAACTGAAACAACTGGAGATAAGTATGTATTAAATCTAACATGGTTTAATATTATCCTCTCATGTTATTGCAAAATCATGACAGAGATTCTTGCAATAACTAATAAGCTATATAGAACTGGAAATGTGGGATTCCACTACACTTGCTACTGAATGTTGTGTATAGCACGGCAGTTCATCTGGCAAGGATTCCTTTTATTTCAGTTCGTCTAGCAGTTCTTCCGACACCTAAAGCAAGAATCCGATACCCGATAGGACGCCAGATTTTATGCGAACCCGATAGCATGCCAGATTTTATGCCAACGGTGGATTTGGAGACAAGTTTTCTTTTTTCTCAACTCTTCCATCCGAGTGCCTTCATATGAGCATCATTTAGTTCCATATGCTTTCCGATCCTGTACGAGTTATGCATTATATTTATTTTTAGAGGACTTGAGAAATGTGAAGGTTAAGACAAATAGGAAATGATTAGTATCAGACTTACCCAAGATCGGTTGGAAGCCTGAAACCGCCGATACGTACGCGCTTCAGAGCATGAAGTTGAAGTCCAGCATTTTTTACGAGTTCCCTCACTTCACGGTTTCTTCCCTCATGAACCTGCAGCATCAAGATTGAATTATAACAATTGGAAGTACCACTCTTGGAATATGAAGATGTAGAACCGGGCGTACCACAATACGAATCCGAGCCCTTGAAACATCCGGCTGGCTTGGAATCAACTCCACCAAATCAGGGGTGCAATGGACACCTTCTATAACTGTCCCCTCACTAATAGCGATCAAGTGCCGCTTGTTCACCACACCATTAATAGTTGCTATGTATCTGTCATTCATCGAATTATACATAAAACATCATAAAACACAGAAATTTTTGGACGTGTAGACTACAATGACTGTAAAAGGGGATAATTACACCAACATACCCTGAGGTTTTGGTCTAATTACACAAATATCCCCTGGTAGTTGAAAATTTACGAAAGACTCGTCGTGTCAAATATTTTACATTAGATCTGAATTGATCTTGATGATGAAGTTGTTTTTAATTTTTTATGAATCCCTTATTTTGCCCTTATTAAATGTAACAGGGAAGGAAAGCAAGATCTTACTCCTTAGTGAGATTAGATGACGGATGCGAAACCATATTAGCAAACTCTCCTATATAACAATACAAACAGACCGTCATCAATACCTATATGTACACACTTATGTGCCAATACGTGATCCATAATCTTTACCATCATTTGTCACTAAAATCAACCCTGTTGTGCCAACATCCAGACGACCTACTGTAAACAGCCTCGGCTTTGATAGACCAGGATTCTTTTTATCCTGACCAAAAAGGCAAAATTATCACACATTTCAAGCCTGAAAGAATAATGTCCCAAACTAAACTTCAAGAACTTAGAATAATCAGTAAATCATGGTAGTCAGCCATACCCAACTCCTCATAAAATCTTCAAAAAGAGTCATCACGGACTTGGTCTCTTTCTCTCCCGCTGAGCATATATAACTGCAACAATCAAATTCCGCATCAACTCACACATCGAGCGAAACTCAATCTAAGATCACATGCAAAAACTACTGAGAGATGGAGTACACGAACCCTTTTGGCTTGTTCAGAGCAAGATAAACTTTCGGAGGAAGCTTCTTAGGCAAGCGGCTTCCATTAACATATATTACATCCCGCCCCGGATCGACTTTTGTCTGCTCTCATCATCAGAAAACACACAAAGAACCTCATTACTTAAAAGTAGACCACTCTTCACGTCAACAATCCAAATATATCAATATAGGGCAGCATTGTCTGGACAGTGAATATACACGCATAATATTTCATTCATCAACTATAACAAAACTACCATGATTTAGAACCAACCTGCGGTGTTTTGCAGACCGAACCATTGACAGTCACCTTCCCATCGAATATCAACTCTTCACTACTTCTCCTCGATGCCACTGTTAGCCAATTGAATCCAGTAGAAGGAATTAAATACATTCAGAACTGTGATGCACGGACAATTCTAAAAATATCATTTTGTTGTCTCTGTCTTATCAGATATTCAAGAAAAATTCCGTGTTGCCATATCAATGTCGTATGGTGTCCGTGTCGCCGTGTTCGTATCCGTGCATTATAGATTCAGAACAATATCATACAGCAAAATTTATAAAGATGCAACAGATGAAATGCATACTAGGAATTTACCTCCTGCAGCAGCTAGAACCTTCGCGAGCCGCTGCGGAGGCTCCCGGAATCTCTCATTGTAAAACCTCCGCGCCGCCTTGGAGTATCTCGGCTCCGACGTCGGCTTCGATTTACTACCAACATTCTTATCATCTTTCCTAGTCGTCGTCGTCTTCTTTTTCTGCGTATTTTCGTCTCTGACGATCCATGGGATGTACGAATGGTCTCTAAACTCTTCACTGGATGAATCCGAGGGTTTCTGTAATTGGGGTTTAGGTTTAGGAGGGGCAAATTTGATGCTGAATTTGGTGGTTGTGGAGAGAGACGAGGTAATGACGGTGCGGAGGTGGCGCCGGGGGAGGATGAAGGAGGTTCTGGAAAGAGATAAGCTCGTGAAGGCGGAGGCCGCAGCCGCTATCGCCGCCATGTCGCGGTGGTGGTGAATAAAGGAGCAGTCTTTGTACGTTTGGGGATAAAGTTTTGAATGGAAATTTCCACGAAACGACGTCGTTTGGGTCGTCAAATTCATATTTGCCCATCAATTGGATAAGATAAAATAAATCCCAATTCATGAAAATGAACTAAGTGACAGAGAGAAGAAGAATACGAACAGGAAGAGGAAGAGAATGGCGAGTAGCATACCAGTGTCCGATCATGGAGCTTTCATGGAGAAATTCACTCTTTTGCCTGAACCTTCTTCTCACAAACTTCCATTAACTGGGCTTACTTTTGCAGTTAAAGAAATGTTAGTTCTTCCCACCTCAACAATTCCTTTTACGTGTATATGTGTGTGTTGTGGTTAACGGGTTCATTCTCAGAGGTAAGTTCTGGGTTCGAATCCCGCTTGGATGTGCGCGTGTAAAAAACAAAAAAAAAAGTGTGATGTGTGTGTTATCTGTAAAACTTGGTGTACTTCGGGGAATATGGAAAGCTCGGAGTAGAGTGTAATCAATGGATATCCCTTTTGTTCGGTAATTTAGTTTCAGTTTTGAGGTTATACTCGGTCGGTTGGGAGACTGCGTTAACGTCTAAGGGCTCGTACGCCAGGGGTGTGATAGTACGTGGACTGACAGAAGTTTGTCTGCGTGCTCGTTCTTTGATTTCCCGTGTTTCTGGTTTCATTCTTGTTTTGATGCTGATTCTAACAATGTGATCTTTGATGTAACATCTGCTTTATTGAGATAACACTGTTGATAATTGGTTTACCAGATTTGATGTTGAGGGTTATGTGACCGGTTTTGGGAATCCCGATTGGGCAAGAACGCATTCTGTTGCTACATCGACTGCACCAGCTGTTGTATCTGTACTGAATGCAGGTGGCACTTGTATTGGTAGAACTGTGATGGATGAAATGGCTTACAGGTTTAACTGACTAACATGTCCAAATATATCGAGTTACTTATTGATTCGCATTGTTCTTAGATTTATTAAGAGTGCGGTTTCTTTGGCAGCATAAACGGAGAGAATATACATTATGGGACGCCGGTCAATCCCTGTGCAGCGGATAGGGTCCCGGGAGGATCCTCCAGTGGCTCTGCTGTTGCAGTTGGTGCAATGCTTGCTGATTTCTCATTAGGTGATTTGTTTTTCATGTAATTATTGTAACATAATTTTTTGATAATTATTAATTGAATCGAAGTATTGTATTGTTTACAAGGTACGGATACTGGAGGAAGTGTGAGAGTACCGGCATCCTATTGTGGAATTCTTGGCTTTCGTCCATCTCATGGCCTTGTTCCAACTTCCGGCGTATTACCTATGGCACAGAGCTTCGATACAGTTGGTAGGAATCAAATTCTGTTATATACACACAGACATCGCTATGGCGTGCTTTAAACTTTTATCTTTTGTGAATTTAACTTCCCCTTTTAGGATGGTTTGCTAGAGATGCAGCTATCTTGAAGCAAGTTGGAAAGGTACTTCTGGCAATGAAAGATGATATTCCCTCGACACTCAGTCAACTTCTCGTAGCAGAAGATTGTTTCAATCTTGTGGATATCCCTCGTGAACGGCTCACAGAATTTCTCTTTCGCTCGGTGGAGAAGCTATATGGAAGTAAGCCAGTTTAGATCATTCTATTGTTTGGAAAATTTTGAAATAGGGAGAATAACGACGATTTACCCTGAGGTTGTGAAATTACAAGAACTTCCCCTATCAAAGAATTTACATTAGACTTGGATAAATGAATTTTGATCATATCATCTCATTTTCTTTTATGGAAATTACATTAGACATTGACACTTACCGGTCGATATTTGAATGTAAATTTAGGACTATGCACTATGCAGCATGCATTAGGCTGAAGGTATGTGAGGGGGAAGTTTGTGTAATTTTAGGCCAAACCTCAGGGTATGCCAGTGTAATTATTCCCTTTAATTACAAAGAAGTTTCCAAATAATTTTTGTGTAGGTCAGAAAATACAATATACAAATCTTGGAAACTACATTGAGGCCAAAGCTCCAAGCTTGAGGCCTTTCATGGACAAAAATGTTAAGGACAACATACCATCACTAGCAGCTCTTTCAAGCGCTATGCGGTTACTTCAAAGGTGCCGATTATTAATTCAATTTATAGATTCACTAATATTTTCCGTGTATAGGATGAGATCTGTAGACATTTGGTCGATTTCTTGATATCTTGAACAAATTTATAATGACGGTCAGGTATGAATTCAAGAACAATCATGGCGAATGGATTAGATCGGTTAAGCCTAAGTTAGGACCCGGAATATCAGAACGGGTGCAGGACGCCCTTCAGACGACAGATGAAAATATAGATTTATGCTATTTGCTGAAAAACGAACTACGTGCAGCTTTGAGTGATCTATTAGGGGTAATCACTTGCTCTCCTTTTTGCTTTTTGAGATTTTCATTCTTGTTGAGGACTGTGATTTTCAAAAAAAATCAATAATTACGGTGCCCTCCCCTGCTACTATATACAATTACGCAGATGTGCTCCCGTCTTTAGAAAATTACACAAACCTCCCTCATACTTTCTTTTCACCTTACAGTTTGATACCCTTGTGAATTAGAAAGACTTCGTTCGTCGATTTGTGTTTAAATTGCTCGATTGTTGGGTGATTTTGTATTTGCTGGTATAAAAATACACAGGATTTTGGCATTCTTGTTATGCCTACAGTTCCGGGGCCTCCACCAAAGCTACAAACAGATCCCACGTCACTAGAATCGTTTCGTGCCAAGGCTTTTAGTCTGTTATCTGTGGCTGGAGTATCCGGATGTTGCCAGGTTCTCCCTCCTCGACTCCCATCCCCGCTCTCTCTGTCTCTCTTGCTTATTTTGACTTGCATGCTGATGAAAACAGGTGAGCATACCCTTAGGTATGCATGGAGATCTCCCAGTTGCAGTTTCTTTGGTGGCAAAACATGGTTCTGATGGATTGTTGCTATCTTTCGTGGAGAGTCTTTACACTACTCTAAACCAGGAAACGAGCTAACTCTTCGAGTTTATTTATTCTATTGGAAGAAAACAAGATTTGTAATCTATTTGTTGAGCATACAACTGCAGAATGGTTTGCCTCTTGGCACAAGGCAATCAAGTCATATATGAATATATTCGATCCTATGAAATTAAAAATAAATATATAAGTCATCTATGAATATGTATTTCAATTCGTTGTATATAAAGTTCTCAAGAGTATCAAATTAATATTAACAAATCACACTATGCAACTAATTGGCCATGGAAGAAAACATGAATCAGATAAATAATTCAATAATTTGGCCCATAAAATGAAGTCCTGGAAAAAAAAAAAAAAAAGGAGAAGTCCTGCAAAATTGCTGACCTCCATCAGTGTTACTATCATCAATATCTGCATCAAATCCAAAATTCCAGTCACCGAGGTCTCCCATCATCTTCCTCGGTGGAAATCATTTGCGATCCCGAACGCTTTCCTCACCCATTTCATGCTTGTGTTCTGGATCCTGTTAGCAATCATAGTCGCCAACACCGTCCTTGGATCCTTGATA
>JBBMKE010000009.1:21350456-21363664 GCA_037834125.1 Lippia alba | reverse complement strand
CGTTCAAGTATTAAATTCCATATTAATTCAAATAATTCATAAGGAAATACAAAATGAATCAAAGTAATTAAAGAATAAGCAATTAAATGTAATTTAAAATGCGCATTTAGTATCACATACCCTAAACCCGAACGGATGAAAATCCGGGGTGTTACAACCGGGGCCAGCCCCGCGTCCGACACCGCCTGAGCGCGTGGTCATCCGACCACTTTTCTCCCTTTTCGCTACGAGCCCCATTCCGATACCGGAATCCCCATCGCTTCCAAGCGTGGTTTGGAGAATTTGGAGGTGGGCAAACTCACGGCGTACGGTGGCGTACGCAGATTCCACGGCTGGCTTCTGGTCTTGTTTCAAAATGTCTCTTCGTATAGGTTCGTATTTTTCGTCAATTCTGGTTAAGAATTGATATAGCCTCTGCTCTTGTGTGATGAGATTGAATGCCTTGATATCATCGGGACATTTCATTGGATTCGAGTGTTTTCGATCAATTGCCATCCAAATGTTTTGAAGTTTGTTCCAAAAATCTTCAAGGTTGTCTTGGCCTTGACGCTGTGTATTTGCTCTCCGATGTAAATTGAAGAGTTGTAATGGGTCTCCGCCGCTGCCGTAGGTGGTGGAAAGTCCGTCCCACAACGCCTTCGCAGTCGGATATTGGAGAACATTATTGATAAGGCTGCTCTCCATGTTTTGTATGATCCAGGCAAAGACTTGTTGGTCCTGTTGTTCCCACAAATCAAATTTCGGATCTGATTCCTCCGGTGCCGGTGGGGTGCCGGTTATGTGCGATCGGCCCCCTTTTCCTCCGATCGCCATCTTCATGAGTCTTGCCCAAATCGGATAATTGTCACTGTTTAGTTTAATTCCAATTGACAAGTTGTCCAAATTGAACATGGTTGGTTGAGCAATTTGAATTGCTAGTTCTTGGTTGTTGTTTTTGTTTCCTGTTGACATCGTGCCTTGTTGGTTTGCAGGTTTAGGACGATGTATGGTTGGGTAAGATTTTGGACGATGATGAGCTTAATTCTGAGTCCCGGGGATCTCGACACTGCTTTGATACCATGTTGCAGCAGAGAATTTGGGGAAAAATATGATTTTCATTGTATTGATTTTCTATGTATATTTTACATATTACAAGGAAGAGGATATATAAAAAAGTTCTCAAGGAAACAAAATCACAACAAATCAGGCCAATTACGGTAATCCGGGATCACGGTCAACTCTCCTAAATATGGTAATCTCTGACACTGATTATTAGAAATTGTGTAGAAACAATATAACGAATTAGCAAAGTAGCTTAGATTGATACACTCTTATAATAATTCACGATGAGGCAGAGACGAATATGATAAAATATACAGGATTGGCATCGTAATTTATGATATCCCATAAAATTTTATTTCAAAAATACATCAACTTTTTTAGTGTAAATTATTTTATTGATGACATGGATCACCGTATTTATGAATTTTACTGTGTTTTAGTTTCGACATTTTTAATCGATGGCTGCTTTCATGAAGAGAGTTCAAAACAAGCTCTGGGCGGGAAGGCAAAGACATTAATATGGTGGGGTGGATGACGTTGATTCAATTAGTTACTTCTTCCATACCGATGTATAATATGCATTCATATGCATTCATGTTGGTTCCCAGCGAATGTATTTGATAAGCTTAACCCAATCAACCGGAATTTCCATACCGGCATATCATATGCATTCATGTTGGTTCCCGACGAATATATGTGATAAGTTTAACCTAATCAACCAGAATTTTCTGTAGTTGACAAAGCTCAACCGAAAAAAGACACATTTGATTTGGTGGGAGAAGATCGTATGAAGAAAGAGCGAACGGGTGAGAGAAATAGCAACATTCCAATGCTTGCAAAGTTGGGATGGCGTGTACTCAGAGAGGTTGACAACGTGTGGGAGGAAATCTTTAAGGAAAAATATCTCGGAGGTGCAGACATACTTGACCACAATCCCAAAGTTACATCCTCAAGTCTATGGAAAGGGATTTGCATAAGTCTTAACAATGTTAGCGCAATATAGGGTGGCGTATTGGCAGTGGTAAAGATATAAGATTGTGGCCGAGTAACCAGTGCATGTAAATACTTGTAAAATAAAGAAGTTGGTTATGGCCGTTAAATCAATGCAGAAACCTCTAAGAGGGAAGGCCTAAACTAGGTTAAGTAAACTTAACACCGACATGGAGAGTGATTCTAATGAAAATGTCCGATGGCTAGTGGGTTTTGCTATGATGTTGGGCTTGAAAGAGGGGTTCCAAATGGCATGAGAGCAAAGATACCAACACATGGAGGTTGAATGTGGCTCGGATGTGGTGCTTAAACTTGTGAAAGGGGGTGGAGGTCGAAAATCACCCCTTAGGGGAAATTGTGAAAGACTGTCGGAGCCTCATACGAAAGCCTTGGTATTGCATTCTTAAACATATCAAGCGGACGGGTAATAAACTCGCGAATTCTTTAGTCAAATTCGATCAGCGTATGAAGAAAGAGAGAATCGTGTGAGATCACTCGCTGGAAGACCAGTCGGAGGAAGATCTTCATAGCAAATAGTCTATTGCGTTAATTTTTGTTTTTTCACAAACCCTTACGATATTGCAAATTGAAAAATCAAAATACATCTCATTTATTTCATAATATCATTCCACGTAGGGGGGAAAAATTTAACATATACTACATCGATCTCATTTTTCTTCCCTCAACTCCAATCGGCCCGCTTTTTATCCGATAAATAAATACCATCAGTCCGTGCTGCCCATTTACAAATATCAACACTGCATGGATTGTCAAAGACCCATTTTGCTTTGAAGGCATCAAACTTTGCTACCTTGTTATTCCATTGAAGAGTGCAAAAGAACAAAGTACTAAAGGGCTTCACGCAAAAATCAAAACCATAAATTTTAGTACGATTCAACTTGTGAACCCCGAGATCATCATCTCCGGACTGGCAACGTACAGTCAAAACGTCTGGAACATCGTCATAAATGGTGACTGTTTTTCTATTATAAAGAAAACAACCGTTTCCGAGCAGGAAAAGATGGGACGAGACGATGAAAACTAGCAAGAGGGATTTGGCCATTGTTTCTCAAGAATTGTTTGAACAATATGTGATGTGTATTGGTATTTTCAGTGTGTTTTCCTGTCTCTGTATTTATAGTTGAAATCTATTAGAAAACAATTACTTAAAAGGTTAATTAATTAAGATGAGAAATTCTGAAAATTTTGTGACGATGTGGGATTATTATTATTATCATTATTTTTTTCATATATTCTAAGGTTGGGATTTATAGTTGTATTTATTTATGTGGATTTGGAAAATAAATAATGAAAATAGTTTAAATATAGTTATAAAAATTGTGGATTTTTAGTAGTTCTCTTATATCGGTGAAGTAAATCTGTCTATATCTACTGGATGAAATGGTCAATGGTGGGGTGATGAGATTGTTTGTGATTGTGAACAATTAAGGTAAGTAATTAAAACCAAATCCGTGATTAGATACATAAAGAGGTAATTTCTTATGAGTAAATTATTAATTCCAATATTTTGGTAAAGTTAGTCATTTGATGAAGGCAACATCATCGGCAAGTCTGGTAGGAAAAGATATTAAAATGATCAGATTTTGGTCGAACCTAATCAATCATATAAGTGAGGACGCGGTTTGATTGATTATTATTTTTCAAATTTATATTGATCATATGATAAGTACAAAATATTCTTCCACTCATTACACTAATTTGATCGAATGAAATATGAGTTCAAATTATCTGTAAATTTAAGTCGAAATTCGAGATTACATAATAACATCTCGTGTAAGAGCTTAATTCCTCAAATACAATCACATGAATACAGATACGACATGATATGAACACAGACGTACAAATGCTCATTAAACTCACCACGCAGTCGAGCAATATCCGTCATGATATCCGAAACGATACGATCAGCAAATTAATCAATCAAGCATTAGCAAACCAATCGGCATGAACTTTGCCCCGAACCTGTTCACAATAATGCTCACAAGCGGGCGCACACGCCACCGTCTTAGCGTTCTTTATCTTCATGCAGACGGGCATGCAATGCAAAGGACAATCAAAATCATTCGCATTCACCAAAACCATAACCATAGCAAACACTAATATCAACACATGACTTGAAACCCTACTTGTTTTCTTCCCAACCATTCTATTTCTTATAATTGTTGTTTTTTTTTTTTTGTTCAATTGTATTGTTAATTCAATGGATAAAGAATACTTCAAAAGTATGGTGATTTTTTTTTTCAATCTTGTTTTGGGGAACATATGGTTAGTAAGGTGTGGCTAGGGGAAATACACATGGAAGTAGGTGCATGTTTTTTGAATTTGTTATTATTACGTGGTTGCGATGATTTGAGTTGTAAATAGTAATTGTTGAAATGTAGTATCTTCAAACTTTATTTTTTGATTCAGTTATAATACTATTTTGGTGCACTTTACGATATGATGAATGTGTAGTACTTTTATAACCGTCGGTATGTATTTTTCTTGACTAGACTACTATCTTAACTTTAAATTTGTAATATAAGTGTGTGTCTTATAAATACAAGTAGTTTTGAATTGCAATTACTATTTTGCTTCTTGTTGTACTTTGAACCTTTTGTCCTAATGTGAGTTGGTTTATATAATTTAAGTGATGAGCATAAATTCATAGTTTCACCAACGTACAGTTGACTCAAATGAATAAGGGTTTGAGTTCACATAAATAAGGTTTCGTGTATGAATATCGAGAAATTAGTCTATCACTCAATTGGGTGGGGGGAAATTCTGAAAAATAAAAAAATAAAATCCATAGTTTAAACTAAATTATATACTTTTTTAAAAAAAAGATCATAGTTGTAATAAATCAAGTGAAATTGTGAAACAATTGAAATTCAAAAACCTTATGTCCCACTATATTTTTCAATGTATTTGTAGATAAATCATTTATTGGGCCGATTTAATAAATAAAATGCCAGTGTGAATCCAAATATGACGGCCCAATTCTGATACCCGACCCATTTAGACAATTCGGGCAATATTGACCCGTTTTGCAGACCTGAATGAGTGGACTCTGCAGTCACCTGCATAAGAGACGACTATACTCTAGAGAGAGAGAGTGAAGTTTTGCAGCAATGGCGAACGTGATTTTCACTCTCTCTATACTCCTCATTTCGTTGCTGATCAAGGCGTCTTCGTCGTCACCGATCTCTGACCTCCAGATCCTCCATGCCGAGCGCCAAGTAAATTCTGTTCTCCGATTTTGATTTAGTTGTGGATTATGAAGAGCGGATTCTTATTTTTATTTTTATTTTTTTTAAAATTGGGGATGTGTTCTGATGTTGATCTACTTGTTTGTTTGGTTAATTTGATGTGCTGTTCAATTTATTTGTTTTTAACTGGCGTGGAATTGGATTTTGGTGCAGATTGATTTGACTTCGCACATTGTTAGGGTGTATCTGACGTTGAAGGTAATGTTTCGGTTCTACTCCGCGTGAATTTGGATTAATTTGGCTGGTTGGGGGAATTGTTACTAAATTTTGGTTGATTTAGCTGGTTTTGGATTACGGTTCGTTTCGAGTTGGAATTGTTTTGGATTGCTTGTATTTGGAAATGTATGTTTTAATGGTTATCTGTTGCAAATGGAGAATATATGGTGGGTTTGAGTTTGGTGTGGAATTTTATCTTAAATGCAAATTGGTTCAGTAAATTTGGAATATAGTGATGTGAGTGTAATCATGTTGCTTAGAGCGTCTAACTTTAGCCACATGTAAAGGTGAATTGAGAGGATGACAGCCTGAGCATCTTTTATTTTTGTTACGGAATGGGCACGAGGTGTATTTGTTGAATGTGTTTTATTGTGGCTGAAACAACAGAGTCTGCACCTTATCTAATATTTTGGTTTTTTTCGTAGTTACATAACATTGAGGTGGGACTATTGTGGTTGTTTAGTCATGGGATTGATTCTCTTACTGTAGGTAGAAAACATCGGTGAGGCTCCAGCTTCCAAAGTTTTACTGGCTTTTCCACCAGCACAGTATGATAATCTTGCGTTGGTTAAAGCTGCCGCAACAGTTGGCAAGAAGAGGAAGAAATCATATGTCCCTCTTGAAGTCAACCCAACTGAGCAACCCGATGCACCTAATGGGACAAAATACTATGCTGTATCATTGCTCAACCCATTAGCAAAGGGTGAAGTTACCACGCTAGAAATACTTTACATCTTGACCCACTCTCTTGATCCTTTCCCGGTTGAGATAAGCCAATCAGAGTCTCAATTGGTTTATTACCATGACAGTGCTGTTATACTGTCACCATATCATATCAAACAGCAGGCAACAGTGGTTAAGGTACCAAGTAACAAGGTCGAATCATTCACACAAATCGAACCAACTCAACGCAGCGGTAATGAATTGAGATATGGGCCATATGAGGATCGCCATCCTTACTCATACTCTCCCATTATCATTCATGCCGAAAATAATAATCCGTTCGCTGTTGTCGAGGAGTTTGAGCGTGAAATAGAAATATCTCACTGGGGAAGTGTCCAGGTGACTGAGCATTACACGTTAGCTCATGCTGGTGCCAAGCACAAAGGCGTTTTCTCAAGGTTAGGTTATGGACTAATAGCTACAATTTGTTGTTTCCAATTCTCTCAGTTAACTAGATATGTAAATCTTTGGACTGCGGCTTATAAGCGGCTTATGATCCAATGATGTTAAAAAAATTGGCGCTACATGGTGAGGATTAAAATATTTAACTTGATAACGATTTGCAAAATATTATGCTTTTGTGGTCAAAGGTCCTGTTAGTGACTTATGGTGACCAGTGATTTCAATTAACCTGAATATTTTCTCCAGGTGCATATTAGTATGTTGCTTGTGTGTGCTGACTATCAAGTTTCATGTATAAAATTATGGGCTAGTTTTGTGTCTTTGCTCTTCAATCCTACTAAATTCTTGTACAGGGTTGAGTATCAATCTAGACCTGGGGCCAGTGGTGTCTCTTCATTCAAGCATATTCTTGCAGAGCTACCCCCACGAGTTCACTCTGTCTACTACAGGGATTCTATTGGGAATATATCAACATCTCGTTTGCGTACGAGTTCCAAGAAGGTAAATACTCTCTCAACCCTTAACACACTAGCACAAAGGTATGCAGACTGGATAAGTGGACCAGTTTCTTGTTGATGACTGTTGAACTCACTTATTTTCTGATTGAAAATAGGTCCTCCTAGGTCACAGTGTCCTTGGTCTCAGATTGAATATTTAAGGCCCGTTTACTTCAGTAAAACGATAATAAGAATAAATAACAATTGAGCATCATTTAGGAGGTTTTGAAACAAGTTAGTAACAAGAACTGTGAGATTTGTCTTCTCATAGTCTACATGATACTTTGGTTTCTTAGTCACCAGTGTAACTGTAAGCGCGAAAAGATAAACTAGCGTAATTTGATTTGTACCCTTTGTCTTTGCAGTCAGAGTTGTTAATAGAGCCACGATACCCTTTATTTGGGGGTTGGAAAGCAACTTTTGTCCTTGGATATGGGGTGCCACTACAGGACTTCCTTTTTGAGTCTGATCCTCTTTCTCGTTACCTGAACTACACTTTTGGCTGCCCTCTTCAAGATACTGTAGTTGACAAGTTAACCATCAAGGTGTGTGATATACTATATTAACATACATGTTCTATCAAGTATTTTCTTCTATTTCAGATTTTTATTAAATGTTTCAGTTCTGTAATTTAAGACCTATCATTTTTCAGGTTGTCCTCCCAGAGGGATCAAAGGATCCTTCCGTCAAAGTTCCTTTCCCAGTTGAACAAAGTTTGGAGGTAAATCTTTCCTTTAAGATTAACTACTCATTCGGGTCGGGTCTTTATTCAATATTTATCCTTTGTATGAAAATTGTCCTTAAAACCTCTGTTTCACCTTTTTATGCAATAAAGGACGCTCAAATCGTATTTTTCGGACAAAGCAGTCTGTATTATCACACACCTCTGGGTTCCTGTTGGGATATGTTTGCATTACTATGAACTGAATCTTTTGCCCTGATCTTTACAGAAAAAGTACTCGTACCTTGATGTAGTTGGACGAACCGTAGTGGTTCTCGAAAAACGAAATGTGGTCCCTGAGCATAACGTTCCTTTCCAGGTAATCTGTCCATACAGTTTCATATTCTGTTGTTGAGATGAATCAACTTATATGCAATTATGCATGCGTGAGTAGCTTTACATATTTGCCATAACAGTGAGCAAGTTTATATTTTTCTCCTGTGATTTTGTGGAACGTAGACTGACGTCTAATTTTGCTAGAGTTAACTTCAGTACTCTCTATTTATATAATCTAATAGAACAAGAAAGAAGAAACATGCACCACTTTCTATTATAGTATTACTGTTTCAAACAAGAGTGTGAAAACCACTGAATTCACATTTACCGACTACTTAACATGTCATCCTCACTCCAATTCGCACTTGCAGGTGTACTACAAGTTCAACCCAATCTTTATGCTTGCCGAACCCTTGATGCTAGCTTCTGCATTTTTCATCTTCTTCGTCACGTGCATCGCGTACCTCCACATAGATCTTTCCATCCGGAAATGAAATGTCCAACAATCTCGAAATTCTTGCTAAGGTAACCTTTCCTCCTGAACAGCAATTACTTCTAACATCCCGTAATCTTACATTATGGCGAATCTTTACATATATAAAGCATCAGAATTTCGATTCAAGTCATGTTTGTTTCTAATGATAGGTTCGGTTTGCTTATTTACTGGGGCCGGAAAACGTTTTTCTGACAGACAAATGTAGATGACATCTTGAAGTTCCGGCATACATAGATTTATATATTTAAGAACTTAGTTTGAGATATTACATCTTTTTCGTGTATCTTTAGAGAGATAATGTACGCTAAACTGTTACAGGTATTTCAACCGTGAGAACATTTTGACCGCTGATTTAAAGCAAGATACTTTTTATCATATCATTATGCTGTTATTCTGGCTTCCTATGCTCCAAATATTAATGAAAAAACAAATGAAGTTAGAAGTCAGGCTGCAAACGGACTTGGGCTCCATTAACATTTAAGACGCCCAAGATGTATACTTTACGTATATAACATTTGGACTAGGCATGATAATGGGCTGGGTCAACGTAGGATCCATTGGGTTACCACGGTCGAGCCTTAGTCTCGGCTCGGAGCCTTAGAGATAGGTTGTTGGCTTACTTCATAGCATCTGCAGTCACAGAAACCCAGTGAATGCAGTGAACCTCTCCTTCTAAAACCCGTGTGAGTGAAAGTATGGGCCGGGGAAGCCAAGCGAATAGTTCACCAGGAGCGAAGTCACTCGCCTGGATTGAGTCTTACTAGATGTCCCACCGTGCACGTATAAAGTTGTCGCGTTTCGAAATAGTTTACTTGATTAGGTTCTAATCCAATTGGATATAGTTATTGATATATTATTTTTGGGTTATTTAAATAGCGCATTGTTTACTTGGACTTTTAAATTAATAGATAAATTATCTTTTTCTTTTAAGTTGTTTACTTATGAATGAGCCCATTAGATTAACATTAAAATGTCCAAATTACCCTATAATTAGTCACCTATTACCTAGACGTCCTTTCACGCAATGTCCACTAGGCTTCAACACAAAAAAGGGCAAAATAGTCCTTCTAGTTAACCCAGAACAATTAGGCAAAATAACAACTCAAATTTTGAGTTGCAAATTTACATGTTCGGACCATCATTACTCTTGGGCCTGAGGGCCACCACCAGGCTTGGACTACATGAAAGTAAACACTAGAAAATGACTTGTTATTTGTCTAACCAGTACTTTTATGCGAATATAAACTATTTCTTAATTTATACTGATTTTTTCTTATTAAATATTCCTAGGATTTGACCGTTATGAATAGAATTTAGCATAGACGGCTGGAGTAAGAATTTTTTAAAATGCGTCCCGTTAGTAATATTAACAGAAAATATTAGAAAATATCACGACTACGTGTTGCTTTTCACAAGCCACCGCCCTTTCACGCTGCAGTTGGAGAAACTCCAAGACTTTCATATGCAACTATAGCGCTCACTTGATATATATACATGTAGAGAGGAAAGTTTCAACCCCGCACCGTGGCACTCATCAAATGATGGTGTAAGCACTCATTAAACAAATATATCAGCGAACGGTTAACAATAACAATAATGATAACAAAGCTTAACAATGTAGCTATGCAACAAAAAATAGAGAAATTTGAAATTTTTGAATCCTGCGTGATGGTGGCAAGTAATTAGCACGTTGAATAAACAATAATCACAGTAAAGTAGAAGAGACTATTAATAATACTATGATTATGAGCAATCGCATAGGAGCATAGCATGAGTAGCAGTGTTAGCAATACAGTAGTCATAAAAGCTAAGATTTACCATAACCATATGCGGGACAAAAAATAAATTAATAACATAAAGTTTTGATTTGAACAAAATTAGACATTCTAGAGCTTCAAGATACCTCTAGAATATGGTTAGAAGACCTAAAATCATGAGACTAGAAAACGAGAAAGGTATTAATAAAAGTAACTAAGTGAGGGATAACTTAAAATAAGTACTTTTGATGTAAAGGATTACGTAATTTTGGAATGAAAGAGTTTACTTTAAATGTAAACCATTAAAGATAAAGGTTTACCGAAAACATTTGCTTTGAAAACAATGATGTCACACACACAAACAATGATATAATTTAGTTCATATGATTTTCACAAAACGGAATAAGGGTCTGAATAACTTTGAAATTTATGAATCAATATTTGTAAAACTGTAAGACCCGCAAATTAGGCTATCTCCATTCTTAGCTCCTGAAAATAATGAACAATACGCGATGTTCGACCAAGGTCAACGACATCTTAAGCATGCTCACATGCCCCATCCTTAATTCCGGTGTTACTTCAGGGAGCTACCCTAAGCGAATAATAACAATATAGTGGGAAAAGATTTGCAGCGATTTCCCAACAATTGTCTTACTTAACTAACCTCTTATTAAAGTCGATATTAATTGCCTAGTATTGCGGCTAGTATTAGTGAGTTGTTGGCGCTCACCTCGCGAACTATCACTTCTACTCACAACCATTGGGCCCATAACGATACCAATAATAGTTGCATTTGAATGATTGCAACAGAATAACTGTGCATGCTAGATTAACATTACCAATACCAATACTTTGAATAATAGATGCATTACTTTGAACAATAGATAAGATGGATTTGGATCGGTAAATAGGTTTAAAGTAGTTTATTCCAGGAAAGAGTTGTCCCAATAAGGCAATAGTTTAAGATACGATTTTGAAAGAACTAGGTGTTAGTTTTGAAAACACTAGGTGCTATAAGTATAATCATGGTTCTAATTGAAATAGTTTAACTTCACCTATTAATAACAGTAGGTATACAGATAGATTACTCGATGCCCTGCGATCCCTGTGCTCAACCTTAACTCCTGTAAGTGATGGTAGTCGAATCCACCAAATAAAAACCTTCACTTTCCATACGTAATAAATAGAGTATAGCAGCAAAGGGTCGAACCCAAGGGACTAGCAGTTTCAATATTTCGCACACAACCAAGCAATCAATTCACAATAACGGTTCACAACAAGGGGGGTTCGTGTAATTCAACAAACTATGAGATTAAACACCAAATTAAAGATAACAAGTGAAAGCCGATAATGAAAGGCTGAACTTAGAGGTAGATTATCCTAGCCAAGTTTATTCGATCATCGATTTAATAATCAACTTCAATTTCTTGATAGATCGGTTATAGTGGTAACAAGCTCTACACACCTAATCCTTTCTTAAGTTTACAAAGATTATGAAACGCTCACTAATCATCTTCTTATCACAAAAGCAGTCTTAAAAATACGATCCTAAGATTTAATTTCGTGATAGCATTAATCATGAAATGGATACCGATCCTAACCAACAAACACAAGAATCTTGGAATGTTTAAGTCATTATACATGTATCTCATCACTATCAAGCAAACATGGTGGTAAGCCTTCAATGATGTGTAGCTCTTAGGCGCATTTACAAGACAATTACGGATCAAGTATTTGTGCAGTCTAATAGAACAAGTTTCAAGACAATAATTGATCAGAAATTCATCCCAAAAACGAGTTCAAACCATACAGTCACGATACATGCATATACCAAGAGATTAAAGCTGTATAAACTCATTTAGATCTCACAAATCCAAAGCATGAATTTAAGAAATAACTTCACTAGGATAAGATAGACTTAGTTGATGTACATACTTCCAAAAAAATCAAATAACAAACTGTTTCAGAACTGAATAACAACTAGGAAGGATTGTCTATAAAAGATTGATCAACTATCTTCACAATCTATGCATAAAGATTAACTAAAAAGAGAAGAAAGGGAAAGGAAATGCTTGTTGATCATAATAGGGGGGAAGTCCCCTGTTTTCCTGTTGTTCTTCAGCTGCTACGTACTTGGCTTCTTCAAATGAAGGCTGAATATCCTTTGTTCTCTCATAAACCTTGCTTATAAGTTTGGTGATCCCAACTTTGGCACACTCTTCAAGGTAAATATTCTTTAGTATTCATAAATTTTCAAAGCTCATTAGGTAATCCATATTTTCATATTTTCTCAAATTTTATCGGGAAATTCATACTTTCATCATACTTTAGGAGAGGTTGAGATTATCCCTGTTTAGAAAGATAATCAATTAAGGAATCGAAGCACAAAATCACATTGATATATGGCCCAAATCCATCCAAAAACTCATGGAACTTAATGAACTCCAACAATACCAAAGCAAAAGATAAAGTAGCTAACCAGCCATGCATCTTACGCCATACCTTGTCAAAAAATACCTCTAGTTCCAAACATTGATCAGAAAACTCGCACATATCTACCGATTGTTATGAATAGTAAAACAAGCAAGGTTAGATAACAAGCAAAATGGTATTCAATTCCTTATTTACAATGATATCGCTTTCCCAATTTTTTTGGTGAATCCCTTATGCTCTTAGACTCGTTACCATTGCTTCGATGAATGCTATCTGGTTTCTTTTTGCGTCTTCCTGCTTGAGAGAACCGGCTATGCTGGTAAGATTGTATGGCTAAATCATTAAGTTCTTGCAGTGGCGTGAGAACCCTTACAACGTCATCCATAG
>JBBMKE010000009.1:21289035-21309930 GCA_037834125.1 Lippia alba | reverse complement strand
AACTCATAATGATACACACCCCAAGCCCCATATAAGACCAGCGCAAACAATGTAAAAATCACATATGATGATCTCTTGGCCACCAAAATTACATTTTTAACATTGTTCCCTTTGTCGCCAATGTTCTCTTGGTTACTTGACGTTGAAGAAGAACCTTTAGGCCTGTGTCTCATCTTTCTTCAAACTTCTAATCAGCTAATTGAACATAAAAAGTATCCTGGCAATCCAAAAATTGAATTTTACATCAAAAACATGCAAAAACACCACAGACAAGACATATTTCTCCAGGAATCGAGAAACTAAAACATGGGTTTGTGTCGAAACATAAAAAAAACGCAGAACAGATACATGGAAACAGATTCATGGAACAAAAATAGCATGATTTTTGTCGCAATACTTACAATCAAAATCTTTCCTGTTCGTGAAAGAGAGAAATAGAGTAAAGGGCCGTCTGAAGTCAATAAATATTATATATGCTGGAGAGATTTAAGAGAGGAGTGATGAAGTGTAGCTGTAGAGGTTAGTTGAATTCATGTAGGAGTTAATCTTCATGCCTTGAATTAGGTGGAATTAAATCTAATTTTTTTGTTTGACATGGGTGTTTCATCCTTTAATGTATGTTGTGTTTAATTACAATACAATTTATCATTATTAAAAAATTATATTTTAATCTTTATAAATTTTGTTGGTCTGAAATTTCTTAAAAAATTATAAAAGGACACTTAGAGATAGTTTATCTTATTAAAAATAGATGTATTAATTATTTAACACATATATATCTATGTTTACTAAAATATTGTAAGTGCCCTATGTTATTGATAAAGCCAAAAACATAGAAGAATGCACTATGTTAATTAACAACTCCAAAAATGAGTTTTTAATTAACCAGGATAACATATTGCAGTAAATAAATTAAATTGGGTATTTAACAAAATTTTAACACAGTCATATTAAATTCAACTAGATAATAAACCAAGAAAGTAAATATTTTTTTATGTTATTAACGGTTTTGTGAGTATTATATTGAATATATAACCAAATTATAGAATTATCCCTAAGGTTTATATATGTAATAAAACGATCCCTATAAATTATGAATTTAACTACAAATTACCTGTATCTTTGGAATGACATAACGGAACTCAAAATTAGGATAAAAATATAATTTCTCAATAATAATAAATTACATTGTAATTAAATTTAAATGTATGATAGTACGATGTAATTATTTCTCAATTTTATGTTTGATATCAAAGATATCAAAGATTAGATTGGGCGGAGTTAAGTGTTCCTTAACCGATCTAAATTTTTTTGTTTGATACGGGTTTTGAACCATTTAGTATCTACCTAATTTTCATTAATTTTATATTTGATATCAAAGATCAGATTGGGAGAGGAATTAAGTTTCATTAATTTTATGTTTGATATCAAAGCTTAAATTGAGCTTAATTGGTTTATTGACTATTATACCCCTGAATTTATTACCCATCCCCCAAATCTTGAGTTTGTGTAAGCTCATCTATTTTCCACAAACTAGTACGACTGAGATTTCAAAGTTCCTTGCAAATCCTAAATTAAACTTTGGAATAGTTTTATTTACGTTGATTTGAAACCATATTAACAATGTTTGTTATTGTGACGTGGGATTGCTCGACCGAAACGAGTAAATAGACAAAAGATCCGTTATGATGTCGTATGGAGTGTTCGTGTTTGCCCAAATTAGGGATTTATTTGTTTCCACTTTCAACAATATCTACATTTGATCTAAAATAATTAAGATTACAAAATAAACCCCAAAATAACGTAAAAGAAGAAGAAATTAACCCCAAAATACTCCGTCACAGATGCTTCTAGATGACAAGAAGTTAAGTGTTTTCGCAACAAAATACTTCCCAAACAAAAGCATAGGAAATACAACTGAAATAGTGAAGCTAAATTGGCACAAGAGAACATTGTCAAAACATCCCCGAATCGAATATTATGAAAACAACAATCACTTGATGCACTCAGGCATGAAAAACATTATGTCTCATCATGAAATGTAGTTCTTATGGTAGCAACAAACATACTTAAATAAAACTCAGTTCAAGTGCACCAAAGCTCAGATTGATTCATTGAAGGACCAATCAGTGAATGCTAACGCAAGGCAATGAACCGAACCATCCGGAGCCCGGACTTGCCACATCACAGCTTGTCCATAAGAAACACAACGGTTCATTGCTGACAGACAACGGCCACGTGGCAAAATAACATACCCCTACAAAATTACAACAATTCACAAATCAAAAAAATAAAATAAGTACTATTTTCCGTGTCAAATCTCTTTCATTCAAGATCATTTCGTTGGCAGGATGTTAGAGAAGATTTAAAACATCGTACAAACTTAGAAAAACTGTGAGTTATAACAGCATTTAATTATATGAAAACAGAAGGGGGTAACTGTAAGGTAGAAATATGTTATATGGGAGGTATGTGTAAATTTCTAAAGTACGAGGTGCTGTGATTATTGCTGCATGGGGTGTGAAATTAATTTTGATATTAATTCATACCTGTTGCATTATGGTTGGGAGGACAGAAAATAGTGATAAATTATTAGAGCCACCAAGAATCCTATCCACTGTGAGTGTTCGCAAGTTGTCTTGTGTTATCTCTAGCATGCTAAAAGCAGCTTGGTTGGCGTAAAGGCACAACGGCAGAGACTGCAGCGGAGAAAAATAAATAAATAAAACTATACCACACCTAAAATTGATCTGGTAAATAGATTTTTTTAAAGAAAGTAGAAATGGAAATAGTACAAACATACCGTGAATGAATAACACAGTATAGCGTACGGGTGACGCTGTATATGTCCTAACACTGAATCATTAGTCTGACAGGTCAAGCCGAGAATATCCACACCTAAAATTGATCTGTTTGAAGCAAAACAGGTTCTTAAAATTCATAATGTTCTTTTCTTTTTGAGACAATAGGAAAATCTAAAACTTTACTTGCCTATAACTTTGGCATATCGAGTTAGCAAGATTCGCAGCATAGGTTGAATCTGGAGTGCTCATGTACCCAGTGATTTGATTTGTTTCAATGGGGTTTGTTTCAGGATTTGATCCAGATGGCATTAGTTCCAGAGAAATATTTTTCACAGTCGAAATTGCATGTTGTAGAAATTGCTGAGCCATGGCTGCAACTTCCTCCTGAAGATGAGATTCAAAAGGAAATTGAAAAGCCAGAATCACAATTGATGGAGGGGGGTTTTCTGTCGCCTGCACGTCATTCTGAAGATTAAGAAAACAGTCGAACAATAGGATGAGAGGGAAATAACTAAATCAACCTACAACGAAGGAGAAGTGAACAATTTGTTATCATGCATTGTTAGTAGTCAAATTAAGAAATTTTTTACGTCTATTAGGGACTAACAACTTAGGCTTTTAAATGAGGAGGCCGTTAAATAGTATCCAATCCCTCACTACTCTACCAAGGAAATAATACAAAAATTGGACAGCAAGAATGTGACAATCCTTTGTTACTCCATGATTAATATCTAAAACTAGCATCTTAGGATGGGAAATGGAAACAGCACTAGAACTCAACCGTATTTGAACCCAACGAGATGATTCGAAATCCAGACGATGTTAGCTCAGCTTCATTGGGTACAGATCTGTTAATTGGTGCAAAAATTAGCTCTGAGCAAGCTCCAAAACCAGTATCTTCAATTCCATTGATAACCTGCATCAGCAACCGGAGAGTATACTACATCAATTTACTAAAATAGTGGAGTTTCAAATCCTTATAATGCACGTCCTTATAAAGACAGAGGGTATAATAGGTAATTTGAACAAATTGTAGCTTATATGTGTTAATTGGCTTAATTCCTGGACAAGGTCTAGGTTGGCAATAGAAGGGATTGATATATTCTCTCAGAAATTTTTATTGAAAAAATAAAACTCTCTAACCCCAAGAAGGAAGCGGGAATGAATTGTCTACGTGTTTCTCAAGGACTTCATGTGACCTGTAATTACTTACGATAATAACTAATAGAAAGTTCAAAAGTACAATTTTGTACAATTTGTGATGCATTACGTTCTTAAAGAAAAATGAAAAATAATTCAAATCAATGAGCAAAAGGATGTCCAGTTCACATGGTTTAGGAGTAGGGCAAGGTAAAGATTGTCAACAATCAGGGAAACTACTTTACCTGTATATGATAGAAATCATGTGGAGAAGCATGGCGGTCGAAACTGTTTTCATATCGAATTACGTCTATTATCTGAGATGGAAAAATGAAGAATAAGGTAAAATCCAAAGAAATAAATGATTAAACTATGGACGCAAGTTTGTCAAAGGCAATCAGTTCTACATCTCGCCCATCATTTCCAATACGTATAGTAACCAAAAAAAGATTAAATAGAATAAATCATGATTAAAATTAACCAACCTCATCATCATGATTGGTGTGGCCAAGTTCAACAGGAACTTCAGATAAATCAGGTCCTGGATATGTAAAGCAGACAGCTCTGGAAAATGCTACTGGATAATCAGCAAAGTCGAAACTAATCCAATCAGAGCGTCGCTCTTTTAAAAGCTGCAACACGCTCGCAGGGAAAACATTCTGCCACCAATAAAATCTTATTTAAGCATGAAAACATCCAAACTAGTGGAGAAAATTAGAATATGCTCAAAATGCATTGAACAGAATAATCAATTCAGTAGAAAATGTACTAAAACTCCAATTCCATGCATAGTTTCACTCAAATAGATGCAATCAAAAGGGTTGACATGTATAACTTCACTCCATCTGTAACCATTCTTGCGCCTAATGAAACATAGAATATCCTAAGCTACAATCAGGGAAAATAATTGGGTAAACGTTTTACTCACATGAAGTAGTACAGAGGTTTTCACACAAAGTACACTATCACAGTTCGCATGCGATCCAAAATGTTTAGCTCGCTTAATGGACATAATAACATCATCAGAGGAATCGGCATTCATCAATGTCCACCCATCTTCAGAGAAACAATTGACAGCATCATTGAAGCCCCTAAATGAAACACAACAGATATTTCGTAAGCAACATTTAGCTTGAACAACATTTACTTCCGGTTCTCCAAGTGTGGCAAAAAAAATCGAGGATTCAAGAAAACATGCCAAAAGTGTTGCGTTTGGAACAAGATACATTCTCACTCTAGGTAACACGTTGTATCATCCAGAAAATGAAACACAAATTTGCAGCTAAGGTTTCATCCAATTCAAAAAAAATTTAACAAACAACCATGTTTAGAGATTATTGAGTATCGTTCTTATTGCAAGACAGCACTTTTTTATCTTCAAATAGAATCATCAGAACCACCAAAAATTAGGGGAACAGAATGAGTTTTTGATGATAATTGTGGGATTTGTTAACCATCTAAAATCATAATACTCTTTATGGAACTTTTCAACACCAAAAAAAAGAACATTGCTCTATAGCCTAAAAACTTAAAGTTACAGAATCGTTGAAAATGTGCTGTAATTATATAAATATTTGGGACGCTGTGACAAGAAAAAGACAGGCTTCTAGAGTAATTATTTGATATATAGATTCAAGAGTCTCACCTACAAAGTTTTTCACTGAAAGATCTGAGGAAAGCAGGATCCTCACGAGAACGGTGCTTTAGTTTTCCATTCATCTCATTGTACACATGCTCAATGTAGTGAAGTGGCTGATGGAAAAGGCAAAAAGGAAATAAAGAAAAGAAACAAAGAAACTTAATTAGCTTTATTGGAAGTTATGACTCATGAATCACCCCATCCAAATGTGCCGCTAGAGGGCCCTATCCAACCATCTAGCACACGGAAGGGATTAGAATCTCCTGTTTTATATTCGTGTTTTATCTGCTATTTTATTTATATACACACTTTATATGTACAAATATATGGTCTAGATTATTTCCTATGATGCACGGACACGCCAAGATTTAGTCCCTGCAGTGTCGGACACGGACACGCCTCCGACACGGCGCCTGATCCGTGTCGGAATTAAAAAAAAAAGAAAATAATAGGGACACGGTATCGGACACTCCGCCACACGGCCTTGACACGGAACCATCGATTTTCGATTTCTGAAGGACGAGGCTGCATCGTGACATGAAGTCTAACATCTGTGGCGGCAACGACGGTCGTTGTGGTGGCGGAAAAAATTGATGCGGCCGCATATTGTCGAGAAATTGATGTGGTCGAACCCTGAACTAATCAACCTTGGCATGAGCAAATTATGAAAAGTGATCGGATGTTGAGGACTCCACTTCCGCACCGATGAAAGGTGGAGGGTTCTGAGAGGAAGAGCACTGAGAAGAAGAGCAGTCATGGTGTATCTGTGCTTTCCAATGTATTGATATTTGGAGGCGAAGGCGAATTTAGACGCGGCGGAAGAGTTTTAGGGTTAAGAATTCTAAGGCAGCTATAATGTCGAAACACTTCAATTCCCCAACTTTGTATATTAGGGGTTTGGGCTTTCTGGCCCAAAACATTTCAATCCAACTTGTTTTATCTTTATCAAATTTAATATGACCTACTACAAGTCTACAAGTATATATATTTACTTCGTAATGAGTAATGACAAGTATATATATTACTAATTCAATATTAGAAATAATTTATATAAGTCAAAAGAATATTTTGTATTTATAAAATAAAGACCATGACTTAGTGTTACATAAATTAATATTTATATAATATATTTATTTATATAAATATATAGTTGTGTCGTAGCCGTGTCGTGTCCTAAAATTTTAAAAAAATCCGTGTCGCCGTATCCGTGTCCGTGCATCATAGATTATTTCTCTTTCCTAATTTGGACCGTATATTTGTACACATGACGTGTATATATATGAGTGAAATACGAAATAAAATACGAATATAAAACAGAAGATCTTAAAACCCGCCGAAAATGGATCCTCGACCCATCTCTGATTTTCCATTTCACCTCTAGACTAATACGTTGTATGCTTCTAACTATATCCTTCCAAGTCCGCGAGGAGGTCGGCTTTGGTAAGTCCTCAAGAATATCTTCCCCACCAAGGTACTTTGCTCTAAAAATCTATGTCTGTATGCTTATTGGATACATTTTTTCTTTAATTAACTCAATTTTTATTTTCTTAGACACACACCCTCAAGTGGCCATAAGAATTCGAATTCGAGTCATCCTCGAGGAGAAATAACCGAAATAACACACTCTCAATTCCAGCAATTTTCTTTTCAAATAAATATGTTAATCACTTAAACCCCCTGTATTATCAAATCTGTATCAAACACCCCCTTAAGTTTGAAAATTTTGTTATTTTTCCTTCTAAATTTAATTTTTATATATATAATAAAAGTTTGCCAAACTATACATTTAGCAACCGAAAAGGAATATTTGCATTGTATAATTTGTTCCAGAAGATAACATAAACAAATATTTTCATTAAATCTAGTGGTAATTTTGTTTACTACTATTTAGGGTTTTTTAGTTGGGGTTGTATTTTAAGTTTTTTTATAATAGAGGTGGTGTTTGATAAATACTCAATAATGAAAGGGTGCAAAATGAATTTACCCCTATAAATATTATGCTACTACTTCCATGCAAAAAAACCCTTGCCTGAGCTGAAAGACGGAGAAACCCTAGAAGATGGGAAGAGGGCGGGGCGGCAGCGGCGGAGCTAAGCGGCGGTCGGACTTCGATCGAGTTCTCCGCCGCCACATTGAGTCCATTCCGATGAAAAGCTATGTCACCGTCGATGAATTGGTGAATCACCTCCGTTCCACCTATCCACATTATAGCCGCAAACCGGAAAAGCCTTTCTCTGATTACGTCCGCCGAGTTTTTCAGAATTCAGCCACACGAAACGACGCCATGGATGATTCGAATGATGACAATGGCGGTAGTACTCCAGTCGTGAAGAAAAGAAGGAAATTTGACGGTAGTAGGAGGGGTACTGATGTGGCGAACAATAGTTCATCATCATCTTCGTTGTCGTCTGCTAGTTCCTCCGATGAGGAGGCCTCGACGTCGGAGCCGGAGTTCGACTTGATGAAGTCAATGCTACGAGAAAGTTTGCGTAGCAAGTCCAAGGGTGATGCTGTGGAATTGGAGATTGTGGATAACAAGGATGCGAAGAAGGTGAACTTGGTGAATGAAGGAAGTAAATTGGGTGGGGTTGATGATAAGATTAAGAATTATAGTGGAGGGAATAAGATGAATGGGCCAATGTTTAAGGATTTAGGGGGAATGAGTGGAGTGATTGAGAAACTGAAGATGAATGTCATTTTTCCTCTATTACATCCTCAGGTACCATGTGAGCTCAGAGTGGCCGGAATCTTATTGCACGGGCCGCCAGGCTGTGGGAAAACCACATTGGCTCGTGCCATTGCCAACGAAGCTCGAGTACCATTTTATAAAGTTTCTTCTACTGAGTTGGTGTCTGGAGTTTCAGGTATTGTGATTCGAATCGCCGTTGTTATGACTTTGATTGTTCAAATTATCTGATGTGTTACTGGGAATATGAGTATTATTATGCTATTGTGGAACTGGTCTGGATCCAAAACATATCCAATATAGTATATGCAATGATGTGTAATATAATGCACATTTGTTTTGTATGCTTAGGCGCTTTGCTTATCTTGAGAGATGTGAGTTCTCTTTTTGTCTGGTTACACATGCCTTCTTCGTGGGCCGTAGGAATATGCATGGATTATGCATGAATTTATATGAAAAATACTAGCTATCCTTGTGGTCCAGAGGAGTTTAATTGTGCCTTGTCTGACTTTTCAGGTGCATCTGAAGAAAATATTCGAGAGTTGTTCTCGAAAGCATATAGGACAGCGCCATCAATTGTGTTCATTGATGAAATTGATGCTATTGCTTCAAAGAGGGAAAATTTGCAGAGGGACATGGAAAGGCGCATTGTGGCTCAGTTATTAACATGCATGGATGATTCACACCGACCTGAAAAGCCAAATGATGAAAATGAAAATTCTGAAGCTTCTGATAATCCACCTGGCTATGTTCTAGTAATTGGAGCAACAAACAGACCGGACGCTCTTGACCCTGCCTTGAGGAGACCTGGACGATTTGATCGTGAAATTGAATTAGGCGTTCCAGATGAATCAACACGGATGGAAATACTATCAGTGCTGACACATAAACGTAAATTTGAAGATGCTATTGATCTTGAAAAAATAGTTCGGGCCACTCCAGGGTTTGTCGGATCAGATTTAGCAGATCTAGTAAAACAGGCTGGGCAGCTTGCAATGAATAGATTTTTATATGAGAGAAAAGCTGAACTCTCGAAAGAACCGGATCATAGTGAAGATTGGTTGAGGCAACCGTTGTCACATGATGAGTTGGGGAAACTCTGTATAAAAAGAATGCCTGATCTTGAGGTAACACATTGATAAATCGTGAATGTGTATTTATGCTGGATAATTTTTTCTTATATCCATAGCACTTTATGTAGGATATAAGTAACAGAAATGGAGTTATCTGTATTTTGTTGCGACTATTTTCTATTACATGTGTTTGTTTAGTTCATGATAATTTAAAATGATTTCCCTTTTTTTTTTCCCTATGATCTACTTGTTCATTTGTTGTGGTGGTATAATGATGCGTATGATAATTATATCAGTTTGTGGTGGTACAGTGATGCATACGATCTTTCATTCAATTGATTGCAGGAAGCTACTAAAATTGTCCAACCATCCTCTAAGAGAGAAGGGTTTTCTGCCATACCAAATGTGAGGTGGGATGATGTTGGAGGTCTTCATTTGCTGAGACAGGAGTTTGAAAGCTCCATAGTTGGGGCTATAAAGTTTCCTAAACTTTATGAGGTAACTTATTCCATTCTCAAGTTTGCGAGGTGACTGGATTGATTATTTAGTGAAACTAGAATCTTTTTCCCGTGTATTAAAATTTTGAGGCCGTTAGGATGATTCTCAGAGAGTACATTATCATTTGTTTGCCCTATGATCCAACACCATCATATACTGTATAACTTGAATTCGTTTTTGTATATTGTATAACTTGAATTCGTTTGAATTCATCTTTGTTTGTTCTTAATAAGCGTCTCGAATAAAAGAGAACTTTTCTGAGTTTCCAATCATAGGATTATCTTATTCGTCCTGCTCTTATTGAAGTCCTTGAATAAGTTTTTAAAATTTGTAGCATATGGGGGTGAAGTTGGAGGCTGGTTTTTTGCTATATGGTCCTCCTGGCTGTGGAAAGACGTTGATAGCTAAGGCGGTTGCTAATGAAGCAGGAGCTAATTTCATACATATCAAGGTACTCTCTTTGGTTTAATTCATCTTGATGTAGTTGAAACTTACTAAAATTCACTGATATATTAATGTTATTATATTACGTGTTCAACATCAGGGCCCTGAACTTCTGAATAAATATGTTGGTGAAAGTGAGTTGGCAGTCCGGACAATATTCAGCCGTGCAAGGAGATGTTCGCCATGCATACTTTTCTTTGATGAGGTACGTCTTCTTTCTTGTGTCTTCTCTCGGTGTGTCTGTTGCATTTGTTTTGTTTTAGATGTGCTCTGGATTTGAGTGGTCTATTAGTATTAGTTTCTTTTATTGTGTTTTCCTCATTTTAAATTTTCATTTGTAATATCTGGTCGTCGGATTTTGGATGTTAATGTTTTCAGATATCTGCACTTTGATCTTTATCAGGTGGATGCATTGACAAGTAGTCATGGTACCGAAGGGGGACAGGTTGTTGAACGGCTCGTGAATCAGGTTTGTTGAAATGAACTTTTCCAATGATTGCACAGTTTCAGACCCTTATCATGTACTAAAAATGTACTGTAATTACCCTTGCAGCTACAGATAGAGTTGGCTGGTGGAGAACAAAGACGGGGTGTTTATGTAATTGGTGCTACAAATAGGTAGGTAGAGGTTATAGTTTCCAAACCATTGGACACATGAATGCTGAAAATATTCTCATGTTTGTCTCTCGTCGTTATTTTGATTTCTCTTCTTATCTTGCTGATCGATTTGTAGGCCTCAAATCATGAATCCAGCTTTGTTGCGACCCGGAAGATTTGGGAAGCTTGTATATGTTCCTCTCCCTAGTCCAGATGATAGAGGAATGATTTTGAAAACTCTTGCTCGGAATAAACCCGTAGATCCCAATTTCAACCTTATGGCTTTTGGCCGAGACAGTGCTTGTGATAATCTCAGTGGGGCTGATCTCTCTGCTCTGGTGGGTTTGGACTATTCCTCATACTTCCTTCTGATATTTTTCAGGAATTAACAAAATCACTTTATGCTACTTTTTCTCCTGAATTAATTGATTTTGCATAAATTAAATTTGCGTTCGAATCTTCAAAAGGAAAAAAAAAAAGACTTCACACTTGGGAATGAATACCATGATTTTTTGTTATTGTGAGATGCATCGAGTATAAGTTTTCGCTCTGATATTGTTGTTTGTGGGCCGTTGGTGAAGATGTAGACAGATTTTTGATAAGATGTATTTATTTTCAAACTATTCATAGATGGATGCTGCTGCTAAGGCAGCTCTTGATGAGATTTTGGCATCCCCAAATCCAAATTGTGTAGAATGGATGATCAAGAGCGAGCATTTCAAGGCAGCATTAGAGAAAATCCGTCCTTCTATTTCTAAAGAGGTGCGTCTCGTGTACTTCTGCAGTCTTCGAATACCTTAGTGATTCTAATATCTGAATGCAACTCATTCCCCTTCCTCACCCTCGTGTATCTTCTTGGTTGGTTGCAGCAAATACAACACTACGAGCGCTTGGCAGCAGTGTATGGTGCTAAGTAAAAAGCAAAAGCTGCACGTACTACTCTTTTCCCTTTCGTTCGTATTTTCTCCTTTTAGGCCAATATTTTTATACATACGTACATACTACTCTTGGTCGAATGACACAGCGGAGTTAGGAGACGTATGAAATTTTCACCTTTCACGTATACCAAAAGGTTTGGTTCTCTTAAATATAGTTCTTCAATACTGCAAGTTTTTGCTGAAATTTGTGCTCAGTTTAATATAGGATTGTGATGCATAGACACTTTTTAAATATAGTATTTCGATGTGTCGGATATTTATTACGTTTTAAATCTTAAAAGACAAGGCATTGCCTTGTCTGTAAATTATATTGAAAACTAGTTTCGTGTCTTCGTGTTCGTATCCCCAAAATAGTTGTTGTTGATACCTTTTTCCTTTTGATAAAATAAACTATTACTAAATATAGTCTCTTCAGAGTGTTAATTTATGTACAATAAGTTAAATTAGTTCATAATGAATGAGTCGAAAAAATATTTTATTATACCAATCGAAGACAAAATGTATACACTATCAAATATCTCTATATTTAAATAAATTTGGTACAATTTTCTTTTCAAATAAAATTCTTTTCATTCCTAATTCCTTGTATAAATTAGGGTTAAATTCACGGTATCCCCTTCTATAATCAAGTTTGTATCAAATACCTCCCTTAAGTTTGATAAATTTGATATTTTTTCTTCTAAACTTAATTTTAGTTAACAAACTTTTGTCAAATTAATAATAATAGAAATTGGAAGGAATATTTGCATTATATAATTTGTCATACGGAGTTATTGGGGTACAACTTGCTAGGCCCAATAAGTTCTCCAATAAACCATAAAGATGACCTAAAATAAATTGAGGAGTTCGTCGACTAATGAATTAGGACAACCGAATTCATAAAAAGAAAAGAAGCGAATTATACCAACCCATCAAGACATGAGGATATGATTAGATCATCTTACATTGTGTCTCAATAGAGATAACATAAATAAATATTTTATTAAATTTAATTGTATTTTTCTTTACAGGAGGGTTTGAAGTTTTTCATAAGAGAAAGGGTGTTCGATAAATACTTTCTTTTGTTTTTTATTTTTTAACAAGTCAAAAAGTTTGAATTCATCATAGCATTGCAGTTAACAATACAAACAGGAATTCTTAAATTTCTCAATTTTGACAATGACATAAACCATTACAACCAAACAACAAACATTTCTAACAAATAACAACATATCTCTTTAGCATCCTGGAAGATCAACATGAAATCACAACATGACAACAAAACAACAAATATTACAATCAAATTTCTCCAACTCTAATTTCATGATGAGTTCTTCAACATCCTTAGCAAAAACTATCTCCAATTTCATGAGTTCTTTAACAACCTTAGCAAAAACTACAAAATGTAACAAGTAATATAACATATCAAATTCTAATTAGTTAGAAATAAAGAATAAATAAATTTAAATGAGTAAGCATTTCTACATTACCAATTACATCATCCGCTTAGGACCATTGAATCTCTAGTTCCACTTCACTAGTCATTTGGTAAGGCTTCCACTTGCCATTGCACCTGAGAAATCTTTGTTCTTCATGTCGTGATTCGAAATTACATTATACACATCAACAAATAGTTTCGGGAATCGGGTCGAGTAATATTTGAGGACTCCTTCAGGGCATAGCCCTAGTAGTTTTCTACACGACTGCGAGAATTGATGATAGTGTTCTAAACAATTCCTTATTAGCTCTAATTAACCCTATATGCTATTAAAATTGTATGGACTAAAGTTATGCTCCGCCTTATATTTAGCATGCACTTTCAAGAAGTTACAAGTGATCTCTTTGTCCCACCCTTCATAACCCGATACATTATTTAATTCCTGTAGGAGTTGAGAAGTTCTATCCTCAGACATAAGTCTTTTACTTGTCTCATGAACAAATGTTTTATTCCTTTCAAAATCCCAAAAGAAAGGATGGTAGATTACTTCCTCAGCATTTAGCCTCAAGTTTGGGTTAGAGTTCCATAGATGGGAGGTTAGATCAGAAGCTTCATGTTAATTAATTATCTATAAGAGATCTATTTGCTCTTCGTTTGTATTGGCAAAATGTTTATAATTTTTTTCCCAAAAAGGCAATTGCATTACGTAATGAAGGAAAAGAGAATGCGCGCAAAATTGGATAAATCAATACTCTGACTTTTGCCGAGCAATAATTCCTTTGGTTCGCAAACTGAACTATGACATCCTTGCAATACTTCCTGCGGTTGCCAACCACTTTCGTTTTTTGAAAAAGATGCCATGCCCTCATTTAGTTTCATACTAATACTCATGTTAGACATTTTTACAGTTAATCTTGTATTTTTTCCTTTTGGTTTAATTACAAGAATGTTTTGAGGCTTTTGTCCCCATGTATAATGCTCTCTTTATGCAAACACAACAACCCAAACGCGATATCCCACATTAAATTTTTGAGCTACGGAGATGGAAGCATCTTGCTCCACTGTTCTAGCCGATACTTGCTATCAAAAATCATCTCATACAAGCTACACATATATGGCTCCAAACACATATAGTAAAAATCCTAATCAAATTTCATGTCAATAAATCTAACAATATTATGGTGGTGACCGGATTCAATAAGATGACATTTCTCATTCATCACCATAGTGTACTCAGACTTTTGGACTTATTTGACTGTTACTGGACGGTCCCCATCGAAGCCCTAAAAAAGGACAGTCCCGTCACTATCTAAGCCACTAATTCTCTTTTTAGTGACTATCAAACCATCAATCACAGAGTGACCATCAAACCATCAATCACAGCTAGAACATCATCATCATCATCAATATATGTAGTTGAGATCAAATCATACCTTAGCTTCAAAAAAAAAAAAGATTAAAGTTTTTTTCAATTTCACGATTGAGCACTTGGGGACGAATTGTCATGAAAAACAAGTTAAGGACATAAATCTTTTACTTGTCTAATGAACAAATGTTTATTCCTTTCAAAATCTCAAAATAAAAAATGGTGGATTACTTCCTCAACATTTATCCTCAAGTTTGGGTTAGAGTTCCATAGATTGGAGGTTAGATTAGAAGCTTCAACTTGATTATTTATCTAGAAGAGATCTATTTGCTCTTCGTCTGTATTGGCAAAATATTCATAATCTTTTTCCCCGAAAAAGCAATTGCGTCGCATAATGAAGGAAAAGAGAATGCGCGCAAAATTGGATAAATCAATACTCTGACTTTTGCCGAGCAATAATTCCTTTGGTTCGCAAACTAAACTATGACATCCTTGCAATAATTCCTGCGGTTGCCAACCACTTTCGTCGTTTGGCAAAGATGTCATGTCCTCATTTAGTTTCGTACTAATACTCATGTTAAATATTTTTGCATGTATATTTTTCTTTTGGTTTAATTACAAGAATGTTTTGAGTTACTCTTCAAGAGAGTGAACAAACAATATAACTTATTTTTCAGTGCAATTCGTCCCCAAGTGCTCAATTGTCAAATTAAGAAACAAGTTGATCGTTTTTTTGGGAGCTAAGGTATGATTTGATCTCAGAGAGTTATATCGATGATGATGATGTTCTAACTGTGATTGATAGTTTGGTGGTCACTACAAAGACAATTAGTGGTTTACACAGTGACGGGATTGTCCTTTTCGAGGGCTTCGATGAAGGTTGTCTGGTATCCGTCAAACAAGTGGCAAAGTCGCAGTACACCTGGTGATGAATGAGAAACAACATATTCTTGAATTTGGTCACCACCTCAACATTATCAGATTTATTGGCGTGAAAGTTGATCAAGATTTATGTGTTTGGAGCCACATATATGTAGCTTGTATGAGATTTTTCAAGGTAAGTATCAGTCTGAACTATGGAACAAGGGGCTTCCATCTCCGTTGCTCAAAAATTTAATACGGTAAGATAAACAAACTTAGAGTACACACTTTTTGGCGCATTGCATTTCATTGCATATCAGTTCATGAACTTAGTATTAGGAATAATGGTAACTTGTCTATTATTTACCTAAAACTCAATATTTGCTGGGATATCGCGGTTGGTCTGTTGGATTTGCATAAAGAGAACATTATACATGGGGATATAAAGCCTCAAAACATGCTTATAACAAAAGAAAAAAATACAAGATTAACTGAAAAAATATCTAATATGGTTGTTAGCGTGAAACCAAATGTGGACATGACACATAAAAGTGGTGAGTATTGCTTTAATTTTCACTTTTCTCTTTCTCACTTTTTTTTTTCAAATTATTGTTATAATTTTTACTTTTCTCTTCAAATAAATGCACTATTTAGCAAATGTAAAACTAATTTACCTTTTTCTCTAATGCATTTATTACTTGGTCCTTCAGGTCGGGAAGGTTGGGAACCGAAAGGATGTCCAAAGAAATTAGCTCGTGAAAAGTCTTAATTTATCCAATTTTGCGCGTCTTCTATTTTCCTTCATTACGCAGTGCAATCGCCTTTTTCGGGAAAAAGATTATCAACGTTTTGCCAATATAAAAGAAGAGCAAATAGATCCCTTCTTGATACCTAATCAAAATGAAGCTTCTGATCTAATCTCCCATCTATGGAACTCTAACCCAAACTTGAGGTGCTGAGTGTTTGCATCTTTTTTGATTCAAAGTTTCTATAATTAGGCAACATGAATGTGATGTGAATATAATGCAATTTATACTTTCATATATGACTCTCACAGGCTGAGGAAGTAATCTGTCATCCCTTCTTTTGGGATTTTGAAAGGAAGAGAATATTTGTTCATGAGACAAGTAGAAGAACTTCTGAACTCCGACAGGAATTGAATAATGTATCGAGTTATAAAGGCTGGGGCAGATGGATCCGTCGTAAATTCTTGGCAGAATGTATTAAATATAAGGCGGCCCATAAGTATAGTTCATACAACGATCGGGTGAGCCTGAAAGTAAGGCTTCAGCTTTCGAGCAGTGGTGACTAGTGCGAGCGCGAATTTCTCGATCTCCAGATACCTTGCTCACGTAATAGACCGGCATGTGCTTTCTTTCTCGAATAGCCACTAGGACCGAGCTGATGGTTCGATCAGATACAACCAAGTATACAAAAAGTGTTTTCTAGGTTCGGGTTTTGTGAGTGATGGGGGAGATTCCAGGTAAGCTTTTAATTCTTCGAAAGCTCGATCGCATTCCTCCGTCCACTCGAAATTCCTGATGTTTCTGACGATTTTGAAAAAGGGGAGGTTCTTCTTAGCGGATTGAGATAAGAACCGGTTTAGGGAGAGGATCCTTCCGATCAAACTTTGTACTTCTCTGATGGTCTGGGGTTGATACAGGAGGGTGATGGCTTTGATCTTTTCGGGGTTTGCTTCTATGCCACGATGGCTGACCATGTACCCCAGGAATTTCCCCCCTTCGACCCCAAAGGTGCACTTGTTGGGGTTGAGCTTCAGTCTGTATTTTCGGAGGAGGTCGAAGGCTCTTCCCAAGTCTTCCAGGTGGTAGGAGGATTTTCGGCTCAAAAGTTACGCTCGATGAAAATGAGCAAAAATGTAGCTCAAAAGAACCGAGCTTATCCTAGCAAACTAAAAAATAAATGCTAGGCAAAACTTTTAAAGTTTTTGCAGGTTCAGGAAATTTGAAGGAGCTTAAACCTTCCTACGTTGCTGACTTTGCCGGAAAACTCCCTGCTCTGGCATATGAAATCCCAACAAAAAGAGTATTAGCCGAAAAGCACCAGCAGGATGCTCAGCAGGAGGACGTTCCTGCTACTGATCCTGACCTCCCGTTGCTGTGCTAAGCCTGAAAGGAATCTCTTTAGCAAGAGCTGGCGGAACGCCTCTGGGCGTAGCAAAAGCTGGCAGAATGCCTCCAGGCAGAACAATAGCTGGCAGAACAACAGCTGATAGAATGATTAAGTCCAAAGATGGGGCTGGTAGCGCGCCACCGGGAGGAGCATTAGCTAGGAGGCATTCGTTCAAGAAGAGAGAAGATTATCAACAACTTTTAAATTTATCTTATTTTATCGTTATTTCTATTCCTCGTTTATTTTTCTCCATATTTATTCTAGTACTTATTTTCTGATTAATTTCCTTTTTTACAACTTGTTATTAATCACTTTTTCTGCATTAAATAAATTAATTGGTGTTAATCGATTTTTTCGGCAAACATCACAGGGAACACCTAATTAAAGACTGTATTTTCTTTCGTCATCCATATTAAAGACTGTATTTTCTTTCGTCATCCATTCTTGGTTGGTATATAGACTTTCCATTTCGTATGGAAACCGGGCCTTAGTGCAGGGAACACCTAATTAAAGACTGTATTTTCTCTTGTCATCTCGTCATCCATTCTTGGTTGGTATATAGACTTTCCATTTCGTATGGAGACCGGGCTCCAATTCGGAAAATATAGAATCCAGCATCTCGGCTGCTACAGCAATGTTATAATATTATTCAACAAAATGCTACAGCAATGTTATAATATTATTCAACAAAATTAAATTGAGCCAACCATATAAGCGGCGATCACTAAAATTAATAGTTAATATTACTTAACTATACAATCAACATGTACACGTTTTTATTAGCATTCAAGAAATATACTAACCACTTCTTAATAAGAAGTTTGTATAACCTGCTCTAATGCACCGACACTTCTAAAAATATCATTTTGTCGTGTCGTATCGTGTCGGACACCCGTATCCGACACTTCACACGTGGAAAATTCACAAAAAAATCCGTATCGCCGTATCCGTATCGTGTCATGTCAGTGTCACCGTGTCCGTATCCGTGCAACATAGATAACCTGCTATACAGGTTGTCCTATAAATTTACCTAGGTTGTAAAATACGAATGCCAATATTATATACTTTTAGATCTAATAAATGGATAGGATTAAATAACTTAAATCTTGTAGTTAACAAGTGACTAATCACCTGACAATAACTGAATAGGAGAAAGCATAATCCACTTTTCATGTACTGTACTTGAACGGGGAAACCCGCTCTCAGCAAACTACAATCAAGAACAATATTTATTAAGCTAAAAAGCTCAAATGTCTTCCAATCAAAAAGATGTAGAAAAAGAGAGTGCATTGATCAATTCACGATCTCTCTAAAATAGCATTTCAGTTTATTCACTAAGAACCGAAACCATGTGAAGTGTTCGCTCAAAATTGCTCCATCACGAGGCCTATGCAGCACTGGTAACAGCAGCATGTATGGCATCGGCAAGGTGAGGAACTGTGCTTGAACTAAGACCTGCCATGCTAATCCTCCTACAAAACGTCAGGTAAAAGATACGTGAGAGGGACGGGAAAAGAAAAATAAACTGAAAAATAAAATAAGTTTCTGTAACCATTAACAAGGATAATTACACTAACATCCCCCAAGGGTTGAGTGGTTGACCTAACTACAAAAACTTCCCCTCAAAGTTTGAAAAATTACAAAAACTTCTCTGTCAAGGTTTGATAGAATACATTGCAGGATCAATGAATTTTGACGACTTCCTCTGATTGTTTATAAATTAGGACAAATTATCCCTAACTTTAAATTAGATGTCCTAATTAACATAACGACTAATTAGTCCCGTCCGAGCTGCAGTATATGAATATCTCTGATTCACATTACATCGAGTTCCAATACTCCAGTAATACTAATTATCAGGCGTGTAGAATCAAGCATCGAAGTTTCTTACCCGTCAGAAGTCATATATATATGGTACTCCTTAGTCATGAAGGCAACTTGATCGGCATTCAACCCGGTAAAGGTAAACATCCCTATCTGCTTTATAATATGACTCCAGTCGCCAGGTGTTCCTGTCAATACACACATGTTTTACAGAAAACTTTTAGTTTTACGTATTTTTTGAATATTATCTACTTCTAGAGAGAACTAATCAGTAAGCCTAAAATTGATGCCTTTGATTAACAATACATCCAGAAGATCACCATTCCCGAATGCAACTTAGGTGTACCATTTTTTATTTCATTTCTTAATTTGTTGTCATATTGTGGACATAAAAGTGCACAATTCATGCCATAGTTACGGATGGAATAGATAGGGTGAAAATGCAGTCTTACTATAGATAAGCTTCACCGTTAAATTTTAATTAGACAACTTATCTAAACTCTGTAAGAGAGAGAACATCTTCATAAAAAGCTAAAACCCATCTTGAAAAATATGTTCAATTTTCTGTGAACAAAGGTGACGAGTCTGTTTCTCATCAACATACATGCTTAGTTCGACACAGATACATTCATACTTCTCTAACTTCTGACTAAATTATAAATAATTAGGAATCCGAATTACTGTATAACCAACTAAAAAACATCTAACCTTTCACTTTCAAAGCATCAAAAAGTTGTTGGCGCATGCTGATAATCCTATCTGCCATTGCTTTCAGCTCAACAGTCCACTCGTTATACATTTCCCTGCATGCAGATGAATGAAGTTTAATGGCCCACATGAAAATACAAACTCCAAAATCTGTACTTCCTTGTAACAGAATAAATCAAAAAAATCTGTACCCGTCCTTCAGAATAGTAGCCACAATAGATGCACCATGAATAGGCGGATTAGAATACATTGGCCTGATTACAAGTTTTAACTGGCTTTCAACCCTGGCAGCAACTTCCGCACTTTTGCACACCTGTTGATCAAGATAAGCGGCTTGATGATCTAACTAACAAACAGCAACTTATATCTCTCAATCGATAAGTTAGTTACAGTCTCATAGTCTTATTTCACTCGCATTACTTGACAAATGCCTAACCCTGACTGCCCCAAAAGACCAAAACCTTCCTTAAGGTTACTCAGCCAATATCGCAAAATTGCTGCTAGTAAAATTTAAAAATTCATAAAGGTTTCAGGGTTTTATTAGTTTTCCAAATAAAATAGACATATTAATTGCATTATAACTAATGATCTGCCGTAAGAAAACAAAAGCTATAACCCCTAAGGAATGATTTATGTCCGACAATGTAATGACAACAATAACATATAATAGGACTCACAATGCTAAGCGCACCGACTCTTTCACCATATAGTCCCATGTTTTTGGCATAACTCTGTGCTGCAACACATTCTCCTCCATCAGCAACAAA
>JBBMKE010000009.1:21273434-21288935 GCA_037834125.1 Lippia alba | reverse complement strand
GTAGTGAAGTGGCTGATGGAAAAGGCAAAAAGGAAATAAAGAAAAGAAACAAAGAAACTTAATTAGCTTTATTGGAAAGTTAAGTTTCTCTTATAGCCTTCAGAAAAACTTCCATCATTTCATAACCAATAGTAAAATGGTGTCAGAAGCAATTTAAGTAGACAATTCACTTACAGAAACAATCATCTGTTTAGCTATGAGTTCAGATGATTCATAAAGAGGTCGCACCATCTCTGGAACGGATGATGCCTGCAATCAATTCAAATTCTTCATAAAAGGTAAGAGATGTTTAATTTGTTGCAGCATGAATATATTGTACCTCCAAATCGAAGTGGTCAACTAGGTGTATGGTCGAACCCCCTTCTGCTGGGCGAACTAAATAGCCACTAGCCAGCATCTTTCCTCTCACAAACTCTAGGGCAGCCGGTGAGCTTGGGCCAGCATCAGAGCCAGAAATTGATTTCTCGCACACCTTAATAAATAACTTTGGTTAGTCCAAAAGATATTTGTTTAAGAAGAACTAAAATAGAGAAAATTAGACACCTAGAAGCCAACTCTAAATCTAGGAGACCATTACTTGTTAGTCATTTCATCAGTGGGAACATGTCGTATTTCACAATAAGGAAAGAGTTAAGCATACCAGAAAGCTTCCATCATCTAATACACAAGTATATCTTAAAGTCCAGAAGTCTCGAGCACAAGCCAGGATAGTGGGAGCATAATACTGGAGAAAAAAGTCAATATTTGGAAGAAAATAAGCAAAAAGTGATTTCAGCAGGAAAGTTTTCAAGCTATAATGTTTGCAAATCTAAGAATAAATGTAAAAGAAGTAACATTTTTTGCTGACCTGGGTGTAGATTATTTCAATTGCTCCTCCATCGTTCCCAGGATACTTAGCAACAATGTCCATATTACGGCAACGTCGAGACCAAGAGGGGCGGTCTTTGAGTATTTCAATTATCTAGTATAAATACGGAAATATCTTTTTTCACACAAATTATAAATAAAAATTAAAGCAGTGCAGTTTTATTTTTATTTTTTTTAGTTTCACCAATTTGCTTGATCTTTAAATGGATCTCATGAGTACACTATCCCATGTAAAAGATAAGAAACTAAAAAGACCAATTTGAAATAAAGTTGATCACTGCTAATGACATGGATCTAGGATCTTGTAAGATGGCAGGACTTGCCTTAATAGGATCAAAAGCTATGGTAACACAAGCTCGCGCTGCCACTCCAATGCAACTTGATGATACATAGAATGTACCGGACGAACCTGGATTATGCAGCTGAACGGAAACAACAATGGATCATCAAAAGCATGTATAAGACTTCAAAATAACTCTTTAAAGCATGCTGATATTCAAACCTTCAGCCATGGAACAGGGGTCCAGCTAATAGCAGTTCCAATAGCTTTAGAAAGGAACTCTTTCTTGGTTTCCTCAGCCAATGAGAGAAGGCTACATGATAAAGATTACAAGCCGACATATCAGCGTGATATGCAACTTTAAATTAACTTAAAAGTAAAATAAATGACACATGTCTATTACCCCTTGTTATTATCAGCTACCGTAATGGGCAGCTGAGGATTATCGGCGTCAATGTGGCGGCTCAAGTCATATGTGGCAATTGTAGAAGTTAACTGCAGCACAATTATTCTATTTCAATCAATTTTAAAGATGTCATTTCAAACAGGACAATAGCATCATCGGTTTAGACTTTAGAACGAGAAAAAACTTACTTTGACATTAAACAAGATAGGAGATGCCTAGAGTTCAAGACTCATGAGGCAAAAAATTCATTGTTCCTTAATTATGCCCATTAAATCCATACACCACACATCCAATCAAGATGTACTTTTGAGAAACATAGCTGATGAAAAATATCAGTCGGTGGTTGCACATGATACATTTCTATGGGATAGATCTATATAAGGTAATTTCCTGGTATATCATTTGCCGATGCCGAAGGATTTGGTACCAATCTCTTGAAAAGGGTGTACTGAGTGAAACATTTGGCTGAGATATGCTGGTAAAATTACAGGATATGGTTTTTAGGAAAATAAAATAAACACAACACACTCAAGTAATGCATTCAAATTTGTTACCAATGGCTTTATCATTTTTTTTATCTTTTTAATTTGGAAAGTTTCAGCAGTAGCTTTATTGAACAGAGAATTTAGCATTTAGAAGGGTCCTCCATTCCAGATCCAGGCTAACAACCAGTTAAATACAGATTCAGGAGAGATGTAACATACACTGAGGACTTGATTCCGCAAATACTCATTCTCACATATTAGTTGTGCCAACTTTTTCTGCAAGCCATCATTCTCTTCCCTCAACAGCTTGTTTGCTGCAGCCAACCGCCTGTTTTCTGTCACGAGATCGCCATTTTCTCTCTTCTGCTTTTCACGACACCTGAAAATACAGAAAACAAGGCAAGAAAATGATTTCGGCATGATATCACGTTTGTTTTCAAGTGACCAGTGAATAAGCGGAACACGGTTTGGTGCTTTATAGGCAATTTTGTGGGGCCCCCTTAAAAATGGGCACAAATCTTACAGGCAAGAGGCATAATTACTCGAAAATATTTTGAAAATTTAAGGCCGATTAACTAACATTTCAGTAACAATCTCCGGTGGATCAATAGAGTTAAATTACCACTACTCTAAAATCTACGAATCTATGAAATATCTGGTCAAATATAACAATATCAATGATGCACCAACCTTTTAGAGAAGATTTAACAGAAAAAGGTAAACAATTCACTTGAATACAAAATTAAATACTTCACCTGCGGTTTTGGAACCAGACTTTGAGTTGTTTGTTGTCTATGCCCCTCAGAATTGGTTGTTCTCGCATAATCTGTGCCCTCTGAAAATGGTTAGGATTTGAGCATTGTGTATAAACTTTCTCAAGAACTTCAATCTGCTCTTCTGTGTATCGAGCATATTTTCCTCCCTCTTCACGTCCTTTCTTCCCACCCTCACCTCTTCTTCTGCCCTCACCAACTGCCATTTTATATGTCTACAGCAGGTTTTGGACTCAAAAGCTACCTTTGAGATATCTTTCTAAGATCGGCAAGAGGAATGGTATATGACTATCACAGATGATAAACTCTGAAGTTTTCAGTTTCAATAACCCCACAAGATGCTCTAAACTACTGTGGTGTTTGGCATTTTATAACCCAAAAGCACATAAACTCCTTGTTTGCTATCAAAATTTTCGAACGATCCCAAACAACCCTGATGCTTTTTTCAATATTCCAATTTAAAGTTAATCTCACTGACCAGAAAAAAAGGTATTGGCACTTCCTAATCACTATCAAGCAAATGTTAGAACACTAGACGATTGTTAGACTCCGAGACAAACTCATTTATGACCATTTTAATTTGCTGCACTGGATGCCACAACTTCACTCACAATCTCGAACATATATTACTAGCATCTAAACAGGTTTGTCCTTTTGCTTTTTACTTTTTAAAACCACCACCATCTCTTACGGATTATATTACATAAATCTTTCAAATCAGAAGGTGCTTTCACATTCTCAGATTTCCGTAGACTAATCAACAAAACCACCCTTTCAATGCATAAGCCATTTGATTGAACTTGCCATCAACGCTCCACAGAAAATTAAGCTAACAAAAATTAAGCTAACATTATGTGCTAAGTATACAAACACACATATGCATGCATATAAGAGTCATGAGTATGTGTATGCAAAAGCAAATAAGACACTCGAGAAACATCGCCGAATGAACGAATTACACGGGTATCGTTCACAGACTTCGATATCCAGTCACCCCGAAAAAGCAGGATGATTCTCAACTTTAATACATTCTTTTTCATTCAAGTATCTCCACATTTGGAAAAGCAAATTAATAAACAAAGAAATAAATGATAGTTGGATAACAATCACAACTGGCCAACAGATTCCCAAGGGTAAATATATCAGTACAATTTTATTTGCAGTAAAATAGATATAGACATGATCAATTTTTTCTGAAATTAATCCCATTACACAGCAGATAAGCTTGAAGTAATGAGCCCATAAATGCAAACAAATGTCAATACAAAATCAAATACTATGTACAACTAGCATAGAATCTATACGTGTATTTGTACAGTAAATGACATGATTCCAAGATGAAAATTCGTATACAGACAACTTTCATACACACATTAAAAGGTGTTTGTGTGTGCAAATATTTGAGATTGAAGCCATTTGTACAGTAGCTTTGCTGGCGACAACGGTAGATGTCTATCCAGCTTGCTGCGAGCAGAAAACAGTACTCCAGAAAATACACCCAAAAGCAGCTCCTTAATTTCCGCCATTGTTACTTCTTTCCCGATGAACTGAACTGCCACAGTTAGCAAGAATCAAAGAATGAATGAATTGGGGGCGACAATGGGCTGTAAATGTAATTCTTGCGATATATTGGGGAACCATTAGTAATTTCTTTAAATTTTGGGGTTAAATCGCATTTAATCAAAAATTGAATTTATTCTGTTTAATTTCATAATTTGGATATAAGAAAACTTAGTAAAAAAATTAAAAATTGGGCATTTAAATAATGTCTTTATAATTGAGAAAATTTTGAGATCTGAAACATAAATTCGAGGTTCTAATAATTTTCGTACTCAAGTCTATGTTTTTATCATAAGTTTAGTCATTTTGATCCATGAAGTAATAAATTTAAACATAAAAATTGATATTTAAAATTTAAGAGATGCGTAAAAACCTCATTTTAGTCAAAGTATTGTTAATGTGTTAATAATTTAGTAAAAAAATAATAATAATAATATTAGAAATTTATAAGTAATAAATATTATGATTTTTTTAAATGAATATTATGAAGTTAAACATGAGCTTGCGAAATAAAAGAGTAAATGATAACTAATTTTATAATTTTTAGAAAAAGTATGAAAATTTTATCTAAGCACCAATTTTTTTTTATGTATGCATTTTTGTTGTTAATTGTTTTTTAATTATCATATGTGTGCTCTTATATAGACAATATAAGATTTACTTTTTCTTTTTTTGAGAGGTATAACCGTATAAGATTTAATTTTAATGAAACGAAAAGTTGAACATAATCTTTATATATATATATATATATAACATTTTTATTGTAATTAATTTACAGATTATATAATGATTTTGGGAATTAATTGTTTCATTTTTGTGTGAATTGGGCCAATTGCGAAATAAACTCTTTTCTTGGGCTAACATTGACAAGTGCTACATTAGAAGGACCGAAATAGAATTAATGACAACATTAGGTTTAAGAAATAATTACCCCAAAAAACCCACATAACCAATGCACAAACGTCTCTTGCCGCCGATAATTTTATTTCCCCCAAATTCCTCATCCGCCACCGCCACCGTCGCCGCCGGCAAAAGTTTAAGCACCATCACCCCTCAGCCTCCGCCGGAAGTCGGATATAGCATCGCCAACTCCTTTCCGGCAGACTCTGCTACGTCGTTGCAACTCGCGATTCAGTTTACCGGCGATCAGTGCATTGTAGTATAAGGTAATTTCCTGTTCTAACCTGTAGTATTCGTTTTAATTCGGTATTCAGATTTATTGGACTGCTTTGAAACCTTTCTGTGGAATTTGGAGAAGTAAAAGTAGTGTATCGTGTGGGCTAATATGATTTCAAGCACTAATAGTGTATCGAGCTGCAGAATGAACGGCGAAGATGGTCGGAATCAACCAAAGAACGAAATCATTGAAGTCTTTTCAGATTTTATGTTGAGGTTGGTTTAAAATGTATATTGTTTATGCTGTTTTTGATACTTTTATACCAAAATGGTGTTGGCTTTGACCTATAATTCGTATATTTCCATCCACTTCCATTCATTACACTTACTATCATCTTTCATTGGCACGTAAATGGTAGGATTTCAAAATTTGATGAGCTTGTATCGGCGGGAAGCAGGTTTCTTGTTGGTTTTCACCAAGCGCTTGGTGAGTGTCTTTGTTTTGAGGTGCTTGTGTATTTAATCTAGGTCTACAAGTAGGTTTGAGTCGTATTTTGAGGGGATGGGTTCATGGTTGCGATCTTAGGATATTCAAATTCACTTGGATCATTTAAAATAAGAATAACATTAGTGAGCCAGAGTTCATGGTTTGAGACAGGGTATAATTTTAGTAGCACGTGAATGCTATTTTGAACCCACAGCTCGGTAGATGCAGCTGAAACTAACTGGTTAATAAACTTTTTCGTGCTCAGGTTTTTTAATGCAGCCTTCGATCAGCAAGACATCTGCATTGGTTGAGCAGATTATTAAAGCTCAAGGCTCAAGAAGGGCTTTATCCTATGTCGAAGCTGGATGTGTCAATGCTCATGACAGTATACAAAACGTGAGCAAGTGTAAGTCTTTTCAGAGTTTCAGCTGTTCAAATTGAGTTTCTAACAGTGCGTAAACACTAATTGGCAATAGAATTTTTTCCGTAATTGTCTGTTTGAGCTTTTGGTTGCTTTATTCATTCGTCGTAGAGTATATATGTCAGGTTTCTGGTCAATAAATTGCAAATTATTTGTATTATTGATATTTTGAGCTTCTGATTGTAAAACTATTTCTCAATTTCTAGTCAGCCTTTTTACTTTAGCATGTGTCGTCTTTCCTAATCCATTATGCCTTTACCCATTCTATGTATGTTTTTTCTGTTAACCAAGCAAAGCCTTTTACATCCCGTGCATATTTATGCTCGTACTTGTCATACCGCGAGCTGAAAGTATACAAACTGTTATTTGACCCAGTTCAGTGGAGAAAAGATTCAGGAACTTAGATTGATGTTTGAAGGCAGTGACAAATTCCTGCATTAACAACTCTAGGTTTTGCTCATAACCACCACCGTCGATGTTGCTATGCAATTCCAATATGGACTCTATTTCTTTTGTATTTGGTAGTGTAACCATAATTTTTTTCCCATAAACTCATTGTTGTCATGCAGAAGTGCATACATGCCATCTCGGACTTCAGGACCATGTCAGTCAAGGTAATTTATATTTATGTTGTTTATGATATCTCGAGTTGCATGTTGTTTTACCTATGCGACATGTTTGTCTTGCAGCATTTAAAAGAAGTAGCTATTATAGCATCAGACATATAACTGCAACTCCTTCAATGTCGCTTTCAAGTTTACACTGATTTCTTGAAATGTGAACATCATGTTGCAGCTAAAATTGTTGTCAATGAACTGGAAAGCTTTCTAGATGTTGCAGCATCTGTTGTGCAAACTGCTAAGAAAGAAGATGAAGATGTTCCTTTAGATTCCATTATTACTTCAAACGATGATGTAAAATCTCTCTCTCTCTCTCATGGTATTTGCCAATATCTTATATTTTGTGATATTGTATATTTTTCCCAGGAGGAAGGGCAATCAGACCTATCAAAACCTGAAGCTGCTGACTATGCTACCATGATGGCTGTTATTTACAGTATGGTGAAACAAGACTACACGATGCAGGTAATATAATCCGGCGCTTCTCAGTTTATTTGATTTTTCCACAAGTCCCCGACTCATAGTCCCATCCACAACTAGGTTCGTCAACACTAAAACCCTGTATTTCCTCTTTTTCGTGCATTGTAGGTTCGAATCGTATCTTCTCTCAGCCTCAAGTCTTCATCCGGAGAACTGGAGACGTATTGCCAGATGTGGTCTTTACGCCCATTTATAGATGATGAAATCATGCGTAAAGCTTGGAGTCTTGTTCCATAATCCCAGTTTTGCTCCTCAAATATGCAGTTGTGCCACCTTCGGTGTGAATTTTAATACTCAAGGGGTGGCAGTTGTAATTCCAATAGTAAAGGGTGGCTTTTGTAATTTGAATAGTCAGAGGGCGGTTAATGTTTTATAAAATATTTATTTATTTTTGGTAGCAACCGAAGCCAGGCTAACTTTTAGTTGCCAAGTAAATCATTATCTTCAATATGTTTCAGAGTACACTTCCAAGGCTTCCAGAGGAAGTTCCTATAGTCCTCTATTATTCAACCCAAGGGATGTTCCGAAGTATCAATCTGTTTAATGAGCTTCACAACTGGAGTCGCACTCTACCTCGATCGATCCTTAGATATCGCGTTCTCGTGCAATTTTAAGGCCCTCGTCTCAGACTCACTAATTCAGCAATTGTAATAGAGGCCGCACCATGTTCCTCTGTTCCGGGCATTGTAGGTGTCGTCCTGTTCCGGCCGCAATAGAAACTTCTATCGGTGTATAAATTGTTATTAATCCATATCCAATTCCAATAATCAGCACTCTCATAAATATCCACTTGAGCTATAAACGGTTCTGCAAGAAAATTTACCATCGTTGGTACCCCTCCAAATTCCTGCATCTTCTACCGGTAATTGGAATTTGGAACTCCTTCAATCTCTCACCACATTCATGGGTAGCTAAGTGCAGAGACCACTCACGTTCCGGTTTCCATGATAATCTATGATGTCTGCAACCATGAGATCCTTATCTTGATTATGACTCATGAATCACCCCATTTACATGTTCCGCCGGAAGGCCGTTATCCAACCATCTAGCACGCCGAAGGTGGACCCTCGACCCATCTCCGATTCTCCATTTCGCCTCCGAACTAATACTCTGTATGCTTATAACTATGCCCTTCCGAGTTCGCGAGGACGTCGACTTTGGTGAGTGCACAAGAATATCTTCCCCACCAAAGTACTTTGCTCTAAAAATATCCTTCTATATACTTATGGATACATTTTTCCTTTGATACACTCAAATTTTGTTTCTTTAAAACACACTCCCAACAAGTAGTTACAGAGATTCGAACTCGAGTAATTGCCCAAGAGAAAGAACTGAAATAAAACACGCTATCTCATCAATTCGTACAATTTTCTTTTCACATAAAATTATGTTAATCACTTAAACCCCTTATACTATCAAATTTGTATCAAACACCCCCTTAAGTTTGAATTTTTTGTTATTTTCCCTTCTAAATTTAATTTTTATATAATAAGTTTTTGCCTAAATAAAATTTTGTAAAATTAATTACATTTAGCAACTGACAAGGAATGTTTGCATTGCATAATTTGTTCTACAAGATAACAGAAATAAATATTTTTATTAAATCTAATGGCAATTTTGTTTACTACTTTTTAGGGTGTTTTTTGTTTGGGGTTGCATTTGACGTTTTTTATAATAGAGGTAGTGTTTGATAAATACTCAATACTAAAAGGGTGCAAAACGAATTTATCCCTATAAATATTATGCTACTACTTCCATGCAATGCCTGAGCTGAAAGACGGAAAAACCCTAAAGAAGATGGGAAGAAGGCGCGGCGGCAGCGGCGGAGCTAAACGGCAGTCGGACTTTGATCGAGTTCTCCTCCGCCACATTGAGTCCATCCCAAAGAAGAGCTATGTCACCGTCGGTGAATTGGTGAATCTCCTCCGTTCCACCTATCCACATTATCGTCGCAAAAAGGAAAAGCCTTTCCGTGATTACGTCCGTCGAGTTCTTCAGAATTCAGGCACACGAAACGACGCCGTGGATGATTCGAATGATGACAATGGCAGTAGTACTCCAGTCATGGAGAAAAGAAGGAATTTTGACGGTAGTAGGAGAGGTGATGCGGCGAACAATAGTTCATCATCATCATCTTCTTCGTTGTCGTCTGCTAGTTCCTCTGTGAGGAGGTCTCGACGTCGGAGGAGGCCATAAGTGGGGAGAAAGTTGAGCCGGAGTTCGACTTGATGAAGTCAATACCACGGGAAAATTTGCCGGGTGACGCTGTGGAATTGGAGATTGTTGATAACAAGGATGCGAAGAAGGCAAACTCGGGTGCTGTTGATGAGAAGATTAAGAATTATAGTAGCGGCGATAAGACGAATGGGCCAATGTTCAAGGATTTAGGGGGAATGAGTGGAGTGATTGAGGATCTGGAGATGGATGTCATTTTTCCTCTGTTACATCCTGAGGTACCAATACCGTGTGAGCTCAGAGTGGCCGGAATCTTATTGCACGGGCCACCAGGTTGCGGGAAAACCACATTGGCTTGTGCCATTGCCAATGAGGCCGGAGTACCATTTTATAAAGTTTCTTCTACTGAGTTGGTGTCTGGAGTTTCAGGTATTGTGATTCAAATCGTCGTTGTTATGGCTTTGATTGTTCAAATTATCTGATGTGTTACTGGGAATATGAGTATTATTGTGCTATTTTGGTAGTGGTCTGGATCCAAAACATATTCAATATAGTATATGTTCAGTGCTTGCCTGTTAATGATGTGTAATATAATGCACATTTGTTTTGTATGCTTAGGCGCTTTGGTTATCTTGAGAGATGTGAGGTCTCTTTTTGTCTGGTTACAGATGACTTCTTCGTGGGCCGTAGGAATATGCATGGATTTATATGAATACTAGCTATCCTTGTGGTCCAGAGGAGTTTAATTGTGCCTTGTGTAACTTTTCAGGTGCATCTGAAGAAAATTTTCGAGAGTTGTTCTCGAAAGCACATAGGACAGCGCCATCAGTTGTGTTCATTGACGAAATTGATGCTATTGCTTCAAAGAGGGAAGATTATGAGAGGGAAATGAATGCTGTTGTGAGTCAGTTGTTAACATGCTTGGATGATTCACACGGACTTGTAAAACTAGTTGATGGCAATGAAAATGATGAAGGTTCTAATAGCCTACGTGGCTATGTTCTAGTAATTGGAGCAACAAACAGACCGGATGCTCTTGACCCTGCCTTGAGGAGACCTGGACGATTTGATTGTGAAATTGAATTAGGTGTTCCAGATGAATCAACACGGATGGAAATACTATCAGAGCTGACACGCAAACTTAACTTTGAAGATGCTATCGATCTTGAGAAAATAGCTCGGGTCACTCCTTGGTTTGTCGGATCAGATTTAGCAGATCTAGTAAAACAGGCTTGGAAGCTTGCAATGAGGAGATTTTTATATGGGAGAAAAGCTGGACTCTCAAAAGAACCGAATCATAGCAAAGATTGGTTGAGGCAACCGTTGTCACATGATGAGTTGGGGAAACTCTGTATAAGCAGAATGACTGATCTCGAGGTAACTTGTGTTTATTTATAGTCTACACATTGATAAACCATGAATGTGTATTTATGCTGGATAATTTTTTCTTATATCCGTAGCAATCTTTTGTAGGATATAAGTAACAGAAATGGAGTTATCTGTTTTTTGTTGCGACTATTTTCTATTACATGCGTTTGTTGCAACTATTTTCTATTACATCTGTTTGTTTAGTTCATGATAATTTAAAAGGATTTACGTTTTTTTTTTTCCTATGATCATCTACTTGTTCATTTGTTGTTGGTTGTATGATGATGCATATGATAATTATGTCAGTTTGTGGTGGTATAGTGATTCATATGATCTATCATTCAATTGATTGCAGGAAGCTGCTAAAATGGTCCAACCATCCTCTAAGAGAGAAGGGTTTTCTGCCATACCAAATGTGAGGTGGGATGATGTTGGAGGTTTTCATTTTCTGAGAAAGGAGTTTTACAGCCACATAGTTAGGCGTATAAAATTTCCTAAAATTTATGAGGTAACTTTTTCCATTCTCAAATTTGCGGGGTGACCAGATTGATTATTTAGTGATCTCAAATTCGCGGGTTGACCAGATTGATTAATTAGTGAAATTAGAATCTTTTTAACTTAAACGTGTATTAAAACTTTGAGCTCCTCTACCTGATTCTAAGGGTACACATTATCATTTGTTTGCTCTATGATCCAACACCATCATATACTGCATGAATTAGTTTTTGTATATTAATGTATAACTTGAATTCGTTTTTGCTTGTTCTTAATAGGCTTCCCAAATAAAAGAGAACTTTTCTGAGTTTCAAGTTATAGGATTATCCTACTTGTCCTGCTCTTATCGAAGTACTTGAATAAGTTCTTAAACTTTGTAGGATATGGGGTTGAACTCGGCAACTGGTTTTTTTGCTATATGGTCCTCCTGGTTGTGGAAAGACGTTGATCGCTAAGGCTGTTGCTAATGAAGCAGGAGCTAATTTCATACATATCAAGGTTCTCTCTTGGTTTAATTCACCTTGATGTAGTTGAAAATGACTAAAACTCAATGATCATGTTGAAAATGACTAAAATTCAATGATCATGTTGAAAATGACTAAAATTCATTGATATCCTATTATGTGTTCTAGGGCCCTGAACTTCTGAACAAATATGTTGGTGAAAGTGAGTTGGCAGTCCGGACATTATTCAGCCATGCGAGAAAATGCTCGCCATGCATACTTTTCTTTGATGAGGTACTTCTTTCTCGTGTCTTCTTTCAGTGTGTTTGCTATAACCGACATGCTAGGCCAGCATTTTACGTGGCCCTTGATGTTAAAATTGTCTTCATGTTATTCTATTAATTGGAACTTTTTGTTTTTATTTTGTTGTAATACTCCTTCCTTTGACCACGGATACCCATAGTTAAAGGCGTGACAGTGCGTCCTAATTTTTAAGAAGCACAGTATACACGTCCTCAAGGGCGGCTTTTACAAATTTTCATTGTTGCATTTGTTTTGTTTCATGAGCTCTAGATTTGAGAGATTTGGTCTATTAGTATTAGTTTGTTTTATTGTGTTTCTCACATTTTGAACTTTATTTGTAAGTGGTTGGATTTTGGATGTTAATGTTTTCAAATATCCACACTTTGATTTTTATTAGGTGGATGCATTGGCAACAAGACGTGGTAAAGAAGACGGAGGGGTTGTTGAACTGGTCGTGGATCAGGTTTACTGAAATGATATTTTCCAATGATTGCCTTATTCTTTAGAAACATTTTCAGACCTTATCAAGTACTAAAAATGTACGGTAATTGCCCTTGGAGCTACTGATAGAGCTGGATGGTGCAAAAGAGAGCGTGATGTTTATGTAATTGGCGCTACAAATAGGTAGAGATTAGTGTTTCCAGACCTTTGGACACATTCATGTATGGAAAGCTGAAAACATTCTGATGTTCGTCTCTCATCCTTATTTTGATATCTCTTATATGTCTTGCTGATCGATTGGTAGGCCTGATGTCATGGATGAGGCTTTTCTCCGACCAGGAAGATTTGGGAAGCTTGTATATGTTCCTCTCCCTAGTCCAGATGAAAGAGGAATGATATTGAAAGCTCTTGCTCGGAATAAACCCATCGATCCCAATATTGACCTTATGGCTTTCGGCCGAGACAGTGCTTGTGATAATCTCAGTGGGGCTGATCTGTCTGCTCTGGTGAGTTTGAACTATTCCTCATACTTCCATCTGATATTTTTTCAGGAATTAACAAAATCACTTTATGCTACTTTTTCTTCTGAATTAATTGATTTTGCATAAACTAAATTTGCGTTAGGATCTTCAGAAGGAAAAAAAGACTTCACACTTGGGAATGAATAGCATGATTTTTTGTTATTGTGAGGCATCGAGTATAATGTCTTTCCTAAGATATAGTTGCTTGAGGGCCTATGGCCAAGATGTAGATAGATTTTCGATAAGATGTATATATTTTCAAACTTTTCGTAGATGGATGCTGCTGCTATGGCTGCTCTTGATGAGATTTTGGAATCCCCAAATCAAAGTTGTGATGGCGTAGAATGCATGATCAAGATCGATCATTTGAAGACAGAATTAGAGAAAACCAGTCCTTCTGTTTCTAAAAAGGTATGTCTCGTGTACTTCTGCTGTGTTCGAATTTAAACCTTAGTGATTTTGATATCTGAATGCAACTTGTTCCCCTTCCTCACCCTCATGTATCTTCTCGGTTGGTTGCAGCGAATACAACACTACGAGCGCTTGGCAGCAAGGTTCGCTGCTAAGTAAAAAGCAAAAGCTGCACATACTACTCTTTTTCCCTTTTGTTCGTATTTTCTCCTTTTAGGACAATATTTTTATACGTACATACATATTTGACAATCACCAAAATAATTTATTTGTGTAGGAAAAGAGATTTATACCAAGCTACAAAAGGGAAATTGACCAGAAAATAAGTACCGGAGTAAATAATGAGAAAAAGGAATAAGAAATGAGAGAAAAAGGAATAAGAAATGAGAATAGCAATAAAATAGTGACAAAATATCTGGTAAACTTGTGGTCTTCTAGAATCTGTTATGCAAAATAATCTAAATAATTGTTACAAAGTGATAATCTAGAAAAATATGAAAGGGTTCTATCGTGATAATAAAAGGAAAATCAAGGAAACTCGCATAATTTTGGACTGCTAGGTTTTTCGTAGATTCTGAATAATGTCTCTGCAACTCTCTTTATCTGCTTTTATTCTCTTCTTTAGGTAGTTGTGGTCTTCCAAAATTCTAGGCACGTGGTCACTTTAATTCAACAACTCTAGGCACATTCTCCTTCTCTCCTAGCTTTTCTCAACTTCTTTCTCTCCTTTCTCTCCGTTCAACCGACGTAATAATCTTCCATAATCTTTTTTTTTTAAAGGAAACAGAAGAAAATTACAAAAAATCTAAATCTTCTGCCAGAAATTCCAACGAAGCATCAGGGAGCTCAAAGTCCCCTTTAGAATTCAAACCTAAACGAGCAAGAGAATGAGCCACTTTGTTTCCATCTCTATGAACAAACTCGAAGGATACCGATGGGATTCCTATCAATTCATCTCGGATTTGTTGGAGTAGCGGACCCGTTGGAGACCAATCTTCAGCTTCTTCTTGTAGTTTCCTAATTAAATTCAAGCAATCTCCTTCCATTATAACAGAATTAAAGCCTCGGAACTTTGCCAGCCTTGCCGCCTCCACCATTGCCATGGCTTCTACAATTTCAGGCTGCAAATCTCCCTTCTTCCTCACACTGCTCCATCCCAAACAACTTCCCATATGATCTCTCAACACAGCTCCCAAACCCAGCTCTCTATCTTCCCCAAATATGGCTGCATCAGAGTTAATTTTTACTGTTCCTGCTGGAGGTGCTTTCCGCCTTTCCGGCAGCCGAGGAATTTTAGCTGTTGCAGCAGCTTCCCTTCCACGCCTTCCTATGATAAAGTAATTGGTGGCGTAGATAGTTAAATCCAAAGCTTGTAAGCTACCATTACCCGCCCACTCATTGTTCCGATTTTTCCATAAAGCCCACGCTGCAACCACAAACTTATCACCATCCTCCCCATTCAACTCATTCAACACCCCACGCACCCAACCTTCACCATCCCCACGTCAATGTGCAATCACTCCCCAAGGCAGACCCACACACGCCCAAAACAGCCTCGCCATATTGCACCCCACAAAAACATGCTCCAACGATTCCTCATTATCTTCACACCACGGGCACTACTAGAAAAATGCTCTATAGCAATAGATTTAGCAACGGATTAGGGCTTAGCAACGGAAATTTTTTGTTGCTATAACCCTCGTGGCTAATCTATAGCAACAATTTAGGAACGAATTATCAGCAACGGTTATTAGCAACACATTTATAGCAACGAATTTAGCAACGAATTACTCCCCACAAAAATTAGTAACGGATTTAGCAACGAATTTTTTAGTAACAGATTTAGCAA
>JBBMKE010000009.1:21248669-21261566 GCA_037834125.1 Lippia alba | reverse complement strand
TGCAAACGACAATGTTATATCTCGTGGGACCAATGGCCTCAAGCTCTATATGGTTGCTCCGTTTCTGGAGTAAGTCAGTTCAGATCACTTGATTTAAATTTCTAAATTTTTTCAGAACTAAGAAAAAATTACTGCTTTTTAATTTTTACAGATCTTTGAAGTCTTGGATTTCGGTGCATCCACCTCCTGTACCACCTAGATCTGATAGACCCCGAAAAGGTCCTCTCGAGTACCCTTTAAAGTTGAAACTACCACACCCCATTTTCTTACTTCACTTTTTGGCTGACAATTTTGTGTGATTTTCAAAGGAATAAGCGTTTGGAATGCAAAAGGCAGTTCTATTGGAAACAGTTCAACAGCAGTAATCGAGAGCCAACAAAGTAAAACTTTAGCTGATCTACAGCCGCCTTCTAATGCCTTTCCAGCAAGGAGCTTCCTTAATTTCAGATTTAATACTGGCCCAATATTGCAGGCAGTGGATGCTGCATTCTCTACTTAAATAGCATTCTTATGCTGATAAGTTTACGATCCGTTGCAATACATAATACATGACTGCAAATTGGTAAATTTAGTTGCTGTATATGTTGTTTCAGATTTGGGTTCTTTTAGACTGTGTGCACTGTGCACATTCTGTACTAAGATTGTAGTGCCTGGTTAGGACTTGTTAGTTTCTTGAAAATGTTTTGTCATGGAATTTAGGTACTATTTCATTTGGATTTGGATTTGGATTTGGATCGATCATTGTATTCCTTTCGGTGGTGTTTCTATTTTCATATATCACAGAAATGATATCGCAGATTGCCTCTAAAACACATAAATGTTACCTATTGAGGGGTGAGGTTGGAATTTAATGAAATATGAAAAATCATGTGATTATTGAAAGAAAAAAATTGCTGAAACATATGACCATGGCATAAGATGATCAGTCAAACGACTGATTTTGGGTTCATTGAACCCTTCTACAAATGGAAACAATTGAGAAATAAAAAATATTGAATGAGTGGTTGTATCGAACCATCTATGTATACATGATCACCACCATCAATGGCCACTACATCCTGGCGGACTGCACCCTATCGAGGCCATGGTAATGGTGGTTGATTGGTGGTTAGCACCGCATATCAGCCACGACAATCCCCATCTTCTGTTTCTCTCTACTAACCTTTTCATCGCAGTTTTGAAATCTAAACATGGGAGGCGGCGATTGTGGTGGGCTACGGTGGTGGCGCCACTGCCTGCTTTTGACATCCCTCAGTTCTATCTCCGGTGAAAATCTTGAAATCCCAAATAAGAGTAAGTACCACTTAGCTTTCCCCAATGATGTAGACGTCAAAAAGGATATCTTTTGTAATGGAGAACCATCCCCTTTTCCGGCCTTACTGGTGTTGTACACTTTCTTGTGCATAAGTGTTGTACTTTTAGTCCCATTCTTGGAATTGACTATTCTACCCTTTGAACTTGGGGTAAAACCGGGTAACTTCCATTTCAATAGATGGTTGTTCACCTGTTTTTGGCTCTCAATTAGGATTGATGGCTCTTTTTTCGTAGTAGTCGGTTGTTTGTAAGTGATCAGTTTTCCGCAGAACATGATGTTCTCGGATGGTGAACCAGTGGTTGTGGTGGCAATAGCGGTGGTGGGATTCAGATTCGGGTTAGAGAACTCGAAGTAGTCGTGTTCCGATGAGGAGGAGGAGGAAGAAGAAGAGGAGATGGAGTTGTTTGAGCCATTTGATTGTGTGGAGAAATCTTGATCCCACTCAACACTTTGATCATCATGCAATGGAAGATCACATAAAGAAAGTGTTTCATGCGCTTCGTCTGTTGTGTCATGCATGCTTTTAGAGTTGAGGGCTGCTTCTTCAACTTGCATTCTGATTGTTTGCAAAGCTTAGTTAGAGGGAATACACACACATATATATATGTATATATACACACACACACACACTACGCATATATGCCTTATGTTGTTGGTTTCAACTCAAAGACTTTAAAATGATTTTGGAAGTTATTTTACATAGAAAAATTATTAAGAGTAGGTTGAGGAATTTGGCTTTCTTCTTCCTTTTTTTTTTTTGAGAAATTTGGCTTTCTTCTAGAAGTATACAAAAAGCCAAAAGAGTTATTTTAGAGATATGCCATGATTGAGAAGCAATTTTGCAATAACAAACAGTTGATTCAAGTGGATAGGGACTTGAGTTCACTTAAGATTTCAAATTCGAAGTGAAAGTAAAAAGTTAGATTGGAAGAGGTCCCCGCAATAAACAATTTTAACTATTTTGAGATATTAGTTCTTCACTTAATTGAACGAGGGAAATTCTCAGATATAGAAAAAAAAAGGTATTTTTACTAATCATTTGTTAAATATACTGTTTTATATGTACAATTATTATAGTATTACACCCTGTCCACCTTTTAAGTTGACCCAACACATAAACCTTATTCGTGGTACCCATCTCTAGTCAGTAACTAGATTGCATCTATAAATATAATTAATTACTCGAATAATTAATTAAATTAAAGTTAGAGAAGAGTAAGGAGTGTTTAGTTGTTAACATGTCATCTGGAAGATGTCATTATAATTCTAGAAGTGGGCTCCAAATTGCCGCCCTTCAATCAATGGGCCGGCCGCCTCTGATTTTCATGATCTTTGTTTACTATTTTTTGTATTTTCTTTCCTTGTTTGAATTTATTTATGTATATATCTAATTTGAATTTTAATAACGAGTTTGTCTTGAAAGAAACGGTGATAATTTGTCACTTTAGAATGTAGAGAATTCAGAATAAAGCATTTTTGTTCATCCAAGCTCGATCGGCTTGGAGTGCTCATCTAAAGGATGGTAAAATTGAATAAGGCACCCACTCGTCTTAGAGTGCATCCCGATCGACCAAAACATGTTTCGCTCAACTAGTACGCTCAACCATTAACTAGCATGCTTGATCTATTGCGTTTATCTAAATTTTTAGGGCCAATATATTCTAAGGCATCCACTCGACCCAATGAGCTCAACTAACTCCGTTCTCCTGGAGGTCGAGCTGAGTGTGTTCCACGTCTTTGCGTGTGGTAATTACCCACGTTCACCCCTTACCCCACCACTCAAGCAAGTAACCCGCAATATCTACACACACTTAGTCCATTAGTGTTTCTTTTGACTTGATCTGAACGATATATATACTATTTTTTCATCAGAAGTAGGTATGTATAATTTTACACACGAAATTTTATCCAATTCTCGATTCATTGCTTTATCCCACCTTAGATAATTTCCCTGTCTTGAGCGTCGAAATGCCTGTATAGAAAATAACTTCCACTTGGTATTTCTCGCATTTTGAGTATGTTAAAGAATCCACGTTTTGGCTTATTTGTTTGAAATTCAAAGCTGATTTCATGGGATTATGAAAAAAGTCAATTTAAGAATAGAATCACCAAGAACAGAAGGGCATTTGGTCTAGTGGTATGATTCTCGCTTAGGGTGCGAGAGGTCCCGAGTTCAATTCTCGGAATGCCCCTCTTTCACTTTTTCCTTTTTTCTTTTTTTTTTTACGTTAAATCGAACAAAGAGCACTAGCGAAGTTGTTAATATTTTTTAAAATTCGGTTTTGTACATTCCAAAAGAAATAATTTTAAACAAGTGCGATTTAGGTTAGGATTAAATTGCCGCAAAGTGCAAACTCTGCATCTTCAGCTGTGAATTCCTGCTTCAAAAAAAAAAAAAAACAAAGCTGTGAATTCCGCTCCACCCCAACAAGGTAAGCCTCTCTCTCTCTCTCACTCTCACACTCATGTATTGATGTAGTAGTGTTCTAGTTCTGTGTTTGTGTTTTCATATGCTGGTAATTAATTGTTGGATGTTTCCTCTCTCTGTTCCGGGAATTGCTCAATTACTTGAATTATTACGCCAACTAGGTGTAGAAGAATTTGAATTTTGATTTTTTCCTAGTTCGATTCAAGGCGAACTTGTTGTATCTCGGATGAATGTCAATTACATTCAACTTGCAATAGTTATTCACCTGCTGCGAGTATGATGTTGAAATTCAGTTATATATGTTATCATAAGTTGCTTTGGATTATCTCAATTCTTTGTTAGATTTTCTCTCTGTTGTCTAGTCTTTGGTTGCTGATATAGTATTTTGATATTTATGGTGATCGGGTGCAAACTACTTTTTGGGGTAGCTAGGTGACTGGGTTTGGTTCTGTAGATGTAATGCTGTTTAGATTATTATATACTACTTTCCACCCTAGAGACAATCATATAGAAAGAAAAAGAACTAGCGAGGTGATTTGCAAATGATTATCGAGGTTTCTTGACTATTCTAATACTTTAATTGAATCCCGGATTGCCCGATAAGGTTCTACTGCTTAAATGAAGTAGTTGATGTCAATCCCGTATATATGTTAGATGGACTTGGTGAACGAGTTAAATGTGGACATCACAAGCATGGAGCAAAGGGTGATGGAAGGTAATGCTGCTCAAGAGGATGATTACAAGAATAAAGTTGATGAGATATTCGCCAAGGTTGACAATGTAAGTATTTGTTTATTTTCAAGTGGTTTGAATTATACGCGCAATGCCCCTGTAAATATCTCTTAAGCCGAATCCCCTATTTGTCAAGTTTCATATATCATTTTACACTTTGTAAACTTATGATGCATTTAATCCTCTAAAGATTAGAATGGTGATGAGATTTGTTAAATGTCTCTAGAAGTAACTGGTTTATTTTATGCTGGCGTAAGTCATTTAATAACCAGATTATTCCTTTAGGGTATGCATCCTCAACACATCCTTCAACATTATTAACTCGTTATTTCCTTACCTAATCTGTTTGCTGATTTGTAGCTCGAGCAAAGAGTAAATGAGGTCGAGCAATTCTTCTTAGATGTAAAAATAAAGGAACCCAGTACTTGTAGAAGTACTTCAATTAAGGAAAAGGAGAAACATGTTCCCAGCATGAAGAAGCTACAGCAGGATGCTACGCGTAGAGAGGCCGCTGCTGTTAAAAGAATGCAAGAGCTTATGCGCCAGTTTGGAAGTTTATTTCGTCAGGCAGGTCGCTTAACTAAACCACTAAATACCTTGACTCATCAATTTCCAAAATTTGATCCCTGCCTACGGGACTCTGTCATATGCACTTGTTAAATTTACTCTTGAGTTCCAAGAATGTCACTTAGTTGGGAAGAACAAAGTCGAGAGTTTTATGATGACTATTAAAATTAAGAGAAAACATTGCATTCTTTTCATTATTTTCGGAGTTCTTGAATATCTCAACCGAAGATGTTGAGATTCTCCAAGGAAGTGCCTGATTAATATCTCAATTTGAAGAAGTGATGTTCTGTTTTTCTCTTTCTATGAGGACATCTTGTTCATACCATTCTTTATTTTGAAAAAAATGATTGTTTTACACTAATATTACTGAATGAATATGTCTCTTGATTGTTTTAGATCACACAACACAAGTGGGCATGGCCCTTTATGCAACCGGTGGATGTTGAAGGACTTGGGTTGCATGATTACTATCAGGTATAGGTTCACCTGTTTGGGTATTTTCTTATGTTTATGGTGAATATCTTGAAGGGTTTTTTAAAAGGTTGTGTTACACTCGGGCGGATTCATTGCGAATGATTTATGTCAGATTATTGACAGGCCCATGGACTTCAGCACAATAAAAAACCAAATGGAAGCCAAAGATGGAGCTGGATACAAGCATGTAAGGGAGATATATTCCGATGTGCGCTTGGTCTTTAAGAATGCAATGAAGTACAACGATGAAAAGAGTGATGTGCATGTCATGGCTAAAACTTTACTGGAAAAATTTGAGGAGAAATGGCTGCAGTTTTTGCCAAAAGTTACAGAAGAGGTAAAAATGCAATTATTACCTTCTATGGCACTCCATCCACTTCTCAACACCACTTAACAACCGCAAAATCAAATATTTCCAACATGCCCGTTGATTGAAACTTAAATACAGGAAAAAAGACGAGAAGAAGAGGAAGCAGAAGCGCAAATAAACTTGCAGCTCGCTCAGGAGGCAGCTCATGCAAAGTTGGCTAGAGATATAAACAATGAGGTAAGCGAGAAATTTCTAGTATTAATGTGGGGAATTCTGAAAGCTAAATCATAAATGACTTGGTAAATTGTTTCAGCTCTTTGACATTGATATGCATATAGAAGAACTCAGAGAAGTGGTGGTTAAAAAGTGCAGGTTAGTGTTAACTGTTAAAGTGCCATAAACAAGAAGAATTCTACGACATTCTTTTGTACTGTTTGTATTCAACTTATAAATATCCAAACTGATGCAGACATATATCTACGTTGGAGAAAAGAAAGCTAGGGATTGCTCTTGCGAAATTATGTCCCGAAGATCTTACTAAAGCACTGGAGATAGTTGCTCAAAATAACCTAAATTTCCAAGCAACATCCGAAGAAGTAGAACTCGACATAAATGCTCAGGTTCCGATCTTCCATTCTTTTGTGTATTCTAGTGTCTTTTTTCGCGTTCTCTCTCTCTGGCCTTTTCTTTTGGAATATTTGTAAAATTCTTATTATTTCTCTCTTGGAGCAGAGCGAATCAACGTTATGGAGATTAAAGTTTTTCGTGAAGGATGTTTTGAAGGGCCGAGCTAAGAAATCAAACAAGGATAAGAAGAACGTTAACATATCTCCAGATATTACTAACAAGCACGATAACAACATCGTCTCCAAACGTAAACGAGAGATATGCGATGCTCTCGCAAAGACTGCAAAGAGGCGGAAGAAAACTCCAGCATCATAATACATGACATCTCCGTTTCATCAGCAGATATCTCAGTTGTGTTACTGAAGAAAATACATACATAACAATCATACAGAGAGCTCTGTTTGTGTTATATGTTTGTTCCTTTCTTTTAGTTAATTCATGGGGTGGCAAAGCAAGAATTTGCCCTAGTGTTATGGACTAATGTAGTTGAGCTGATTAATCATTTTGAATGTAACTTTTTAGCATTAAATCAATTCAAAGTATATGTTATGACCATGACAAAATAATATTACGCAAGACTTTCTGATCTTTACATACTTCTAAAAAGATCGTTTTATTTTTATGTTTTATATTAGGTACTCATATTGTCGGACACCCATTGGGTCGGGGCAAGTGGTGTCGTATCATAATGACGAATTAACAATAGTATAATAATAATTTTTTAGTTCTATATTCCATTTATTTAGCTTTTCACGATCAATTATAAAATTAGGTCAAGTATAATTAAATTTTTTACAAAACTAGGTCAAATATGATTTGAGATCCTAACCTTTTAGAGAATCAGACCTTTTATAGAATGAGGTCAAGTATGATTCGAATCCATAACCTTTTAAAGAATTAAATAGATATGATTCCACATTTACATAATTAGGTCAAGTATAACCTTTCTGAAAATCAAGTCAAGTATGATTCGAATCAGTCAAGTATAATTGAGCTCTACCTTTTTGAAAGTCAGGTTAAATGTGATTCGGATCAGTCAAGCAAACCCAACCCCTTAAATTAAAACTAGTAACTTTGGCTCACTCATTGCGTGTGTGAATTATAATATATTTTTTAAAATACATATAAATTAATTTTTATATTAATATATATTTTATCATTATTTTTAAGCATTTAATATAAAAAACATAAAAACATAAAATATAAAATAATATTATCTTTGAAAAAAAGCCATTCAAAAGAAAAAGAAATAATTAAAATGAACAGACAAAAGATAAATTAAGAAAATATAAGAGAAAAAATAAATAAATAGAAAAGAGGAGATAAAAATGTAAGAGAAAAAAATGAATGGAAGATAATAAATAAAAAAACAGAGTCCATGAATTCAAGAGACAAAATCGATTGCTACTTGGGCCTCTCATTTAATAATATAGATAGATGACATCACTTAACTATATTTTTTTCAATATTATATCATCTCAATTATACCATTCTATATAAATGAAAATCAAATTATCATTAACATGATTTTTCGAATCAGGTTACAATAATTATGAATCCTACAACCAACTTATTCAATTCATGAGATTGCAATAATTGTTTTTTGAAAAATAAGTAAACAAGATTACAATAATTTACCCCACCCCACCCCCCAAGCCCTTCTGAAATTCCAGTACAAATATCAACATCACCAGAAATTTACAGCAATCGACATTTCTCACACCCAAAATTACAAAAAAAAACACCATGGCGGAGAAACCCAACAACGACGGCGGCGGCTCCGGTTATCCTTCGACCGCGACTGGCGGCGGCAGTAGCCACTTGGAAACCAGCAAGGCGGAGCGACACGTGTGGCTGATGAAGTGCCCACCCGTCGTCGCGCGGGCCATGCAGAACAGCCAGCCACCGCCTCCGCAGCCGTTCCCCTCCGACGCCGCCGCCGGACATACCGTCGCCAAAGTCATTGTCGCCGTCGATCCGCTGCTTCCCAACGACGACTTCTCCTCTACCCAGGTATAATGTGTGTACGTACACGGAGGAAATGTACGTTTGTATGCTGACGTCGGGGGTTCTGATTCTGGTTCTGTTGTCGATTTTGATTGTGTTGATTTTGTTTTTGTGGTGTATCGATGGTTTCTCCGTATTCGTCTATTGAGATGCATGGGCTAGGATTTTTGAGCAATGGGGGAGTTTGTTGGTGTGTGATTTTGCATGCATGTATTTGCTTGTGTTTATTGGTGATCTTCCTCTTGATTGTTGTGGTTACTCGGTCAATTGAAGCTATTTGTTGCATATTTTTGCGAGATCTCATTGTTCGCCTTTGATTTTGTGAGTTGGTTTTCTGGGGGAAAACGAAAACTGGCGATGGTTAATTTTGTTGGGCAAATTGTGAATTTGTGCATTAGCTTATCGATACTATTGACACTTTGTTTGTTGAGATTTTCCTCTGAGAATGAGGCAGTATTAAGTGGTTGGCTTTATTTATGTGTGTGTTCTTTCGGGTGCGGTGGGGGAAGGAATCTGTTCTCCATTTGGGTAGTGCATATATATAACTCTGCTCTGTTTCATTTGTTCATCTGTTTCCTGCTTAGTTACTGGCAAAAGGTTGGTTTTTCTCTATTTTTTTACTTTTTCATAATTTCTTTGTTTCCTTATGATAATGCGCTTTCGCTTGGTCCACTTACTAGGACTAGCGAACATCCCACTTGGAAAGTGATTCCTGAAACTCCTTATTATGCAGGGAGAGTATTGAGGGGCTAAGTTTATAGTTTATATGCAAAAGTCTTCATTGAGATTTATTGATCATGCTAATTCCATGGTTTGCTGTAGTGTACTGACTGCAATGAGAGGGTGGTGGCGTGGTGCACAGATAATGAATCAAGAATGAGTTAATGGGGAATCATTGGTTAAATAGACATCTCTTCGTATTAAACACCTCCAGTTAACTTCATATTTAATGAAATGAGATGTCAATAGCAGTTGAAAGATCTTGTCGACTCTGTGCTGTACATGTACATTTTGTATCAACTGCTAGCTTTTTCTAGGAATCTGTTCACCCATTCATGTTTATCATGATGGTCTTCTTATTCAAGAAAAATGGATAGAGATATGGTGTTTGTAAGAGAAAACTTCTGCTACTCTTATGGATTTTTCTTTCACATGCCACTGGAAAAAGCTTGACTGAAGAAACCGTAACATACTCCCTCCAACCTTATATTATAATCCTAATTTGACAGGGTATGGAGTTTTTTGATGAGAAGAAGTTGAAGTTTTGGGGGATCTTTACACTTTCTCTATAAATAGTAGCTGACAGTTGACGATAGGCTGAGCTGCTAAAGTATTGTATTTCTGAAGCTTTTTATATATCCTCTCTCTTTTTCATGATAAATTGTGCAAAGGATGGTCTTTGTAGATAGCTGCCCTCCTTTAATCTGTGACGTACTCCAAAATACAAGGATAAACAACAAATTACCATTCTTTTTGACTTGGCTTTTCTTTTATTTAACTCTTGTCAGATATTTATGAATCGTTTGTTGGCTTGATGATTAGTTTGCGATGGAGTTGGCTGCCACAGCAGATAGACACACGCCTAAGTCCTACTCAATGGACATGTCCACAGATTTTATTCCTATGTCTGTATTTGCTGAGTCTTCTCAAGGTTAGTGTTTTTTTTAATAATTGCAATATTGATTTATTAAGCAACTTGTTGGTTACTCCCAATCAGTTGATGTTAGACATTTCCAAGGACAGAACATTTTGCTTGAAGTATTTTATCTTCAATCTCACCTTTGGAATTCCTCTGACATGATCTTGATATATTACATTTCTTCTAGTTGGCTATAGTTAAATCCATCGTCTTTCGCTTTAGCATAGTTGGCTTATCTCTGAATGAATCTGAGAAAATATCTTTTGAGAGAGCGAGAGACTAATCAATCTCCATAGATTTTTCTTTCATTTCACGGTACTTAATGTCATGGTTCAAGCTAATGATTAATTCATTAAATTCAACTGAAACACTAAAAAGAATTGACATCTTGCACAGTAACCTAGTGCTGTCTCTTATCAAATGCTATCTGGTTATGCACTTACTTGAGATCATTTCTCCAATTCATTCTTCGTGAGACTTGTCAATAAAAAATAAAAAAAAAAGAAAAGAGGATGACCCGTTATAAAACTTCATTTCTTCCCAATGGTGGTTTCTTTAGCAAATCTATGCCTACATAGGGAAGCCTTCCGTGGAGGGAAAAATCTACCATAAATTTGACATGAAGCCTCACAACGAAAATATTGAAGACTATGCAAAACTATGCCGCGAGAGGACGAATAAATATATGACTAGAACTAGACAAATACAGGTAAGCTTATTACCTTTTCTTTTTCTTTTGAAAAAATGTAACTGCATCATAGTTACTTTTTGCATTTATGATCATCTCTTCTCATGGATCTATGCAGATTATCGACGATGATGCTGGAATGCGCATGAGGCCCATGACCGGAGTGTTTGATATGAAGTCATCTGTATCATCGGTACTCAATCCATTACCTTTGTCTTCAATACAAGAATTATTGCAATATAAACTCCATCCACTTCTATTTATAATTCTTACGTTACACGTGAATAGGAGAAGAAGAAAGTTCCAGTGAAGGCCTCAGAAACAAAGCGAACGAGAAGGGATCCTGAAGAAATGGAAAAGATCATGTTCAAACTCTTCGAGAAACAACCAAATTGGACACTGAAACAACTCATTCAGAAGACAGATCAGCCTGAGGTACGTGCATAAGTAATATCATGAGAACGGTTATCTTTATATGATCAAACAGTGAAAAGGGTCATTTCGTGTTTTCATGGGGATAAATGAACGCTGTTTACCGAATGCTCAAATTTATGGACTTTTCTTGCAGCAATTTCTCAAGGATATGCTGAAGCTTCTGTGTGTGTACAACAACAAGGGAGCCAACCAAGGATCATATGAGCTGAAACCTGAATACAGAAGATCAGAAGACAAATCAGATTCGTAGTAGACCAACTTATTAACATTAGATATTCCCTTATTTACCTCACTTTTGTAGGAATCAAATTGTGCTTCTCTTGGTAATCATTTTACCGTGCCAATCTCTGTTTTACGGAGGTTCCACGGTACTAATTTAGAGGGTGTTTGCAAACTCTTCTGCCTTTTTGAGACGCATAACTGAAATCCACAGCTGTAAAAAGTTGGAGCATAGCATGTTCGGTAAAAACAAGAAAATTCGTGAACTACTTTTATTAATCCTAGGCCTACCAAACTTCAATTTATTTGCGACGGCGACAATAATAGTCAAATCTCAAGAGGTGTGCTTCTAGATACTAAATTATTTATATTTATTTTAAGAAAAAGGAAAATGTTTCCGAACATGTATCTTTGTTAATTTGGTCTAAAATTTAAATTCACTTTGACAAAATCCAAAACTAGTTCGAAATAAAAGGACCAAATTGCCCTTTATAGTTGAGAGATGATTTTCTTCCTACATGGTCGATATGAAAACGCCAACGGTGTGGATTGGATTCTGACAGTTAGAAAGGTGACGTGGCGCAACCCTGTTTATTTATTAGTTAAGTAATTTCAATTATTAATTTATAATTAAGAAATTGTTTACTTTCTTGATTTATTATCCAGTTGGATTTAATATGTCCGTATTAAAATCAATAAGTTATCCTGATTAATTAAAAACTCAATTTTTAAGTTGTTAATTAGCATAATGCATTCTTATATTTTCTTGAGTTTTGTTAATAGCATAGGACCTTATAATATTTTAATAAACATAAATATAAATATGTTAAATAATTTATACATTCGTTTCTAATAAAGTAAACTATATGTAAGAATATTATATTATGCATGTATTTAATTGACGAGTAGTGTTGAGCCAGCTGCCATTGTTGACCTTGTTATTCAATTCAACACAGCTACAGGAATGGGAAGAAATATTCCAAATTGGTATGAGAATTGTCGTCGTTATTGGATTGGAGATGGCGTTCTTCATGCACTCGCCTTTCTTTCTATATGGCTTGTGGCGTGCGTGTGGTCGTCAACTACCTCTCTCGCTAAACTTACAGCCTACTCTCTTTCTCTCTCGATCCCTTACCTTCAGCATTGACTTCGTTTCAACTTTGGAGGTATTAATTTTGTATGTTGTTCTTCGTTTCGCAACATTGTTTGTTGGTTTGGCGGATAATTTTTTTAGGGTTTTGGGCTTTTGATCGAGTTTTGGTTTGTGGGTTCGGCGTTTTTATTGTTTTTATGGTGATTTGACATGAGACGATTGTTAGTTGAAACTTGAAATGATTATGGGTTTAATGTTTATATTTGTTGGAAGTTAATTGATGGGAGGGAAAGCGTGTTGCGTGTTATGTAGGCTCTGTTTTTCCTATGTTAGTTTAGTTTGATTCTTAACTTTGCTTTGATG
>JBBMKE010000009.1:21229225-21241658 GCA_037834125.1 Lippia alba | reverse complement strand
TATGCATCTTCGTACTTAAGTCCCTTTTTTTAAATTTATTCATTTCATAATAAAACATTGAGGCTGATGTGAGATTTTTACACAGATCAGAAATTGTTGATGTAACTTCCTAGATTTTTGTTTCAATTGCAACTCGTTCACTGCATGAGATATATAATAAAGCTGTGAATTCTGACAAATCTGTTCGCTTTTCAGATAATTGAAATCACTGCGCCTCTCCCATCTATTCTACAGACGGTAGAAGAATCAAACGGAATTTCTAACAATGTCGGGCAGTAGCTCCTTTGATTACTTGTTGTAAGTTGATCCTAGTAGTCGAAAAAGTATCTTAGTCATCCAATCTTTCCTATGGCATGAAAGAACTGTCAGTCTGTCAGAGTAGTGTTACTATTCCCTTTCTTCTTCTGCATGGTTACGTTTCCACTCTCGATTGCCGGTGCACTTCAGGGGTTTAATCATACACAGGGGAACTATACTTCTCTGGAGATCTAATTGCAAAATCTAGTCTAATAATTTTCTTCTAGGAGATTATGACACTTACGCAACATCAAGGCCTTTTCTTGTGAAATTTAGGAGGAATTACCAGCATCGTAAATTAAAAGAAGTTTGAAATTAATACAAATTTATGTCAATGACATGAATAGTCGTATCTTAAATAGAACGATCATCAAATGATGGTATAACTGTCTTTTAAATGTAACCCATCATAACGAGAGTGTGATACATTCCTAAATGTGTAACAGTAATTAATCTTATGGAATATGAGAAATAATTACTTGAATTTTCAGTGAAGCATATACTATCCTTAATTACAATTTACAAGTGAGAACCAACGGAATTCTTGGAAGAATAGAGGAATTAAGACCAATTGCAACGGATTTACATAGGAAATGTATCTGTAACAAAAGCCAGGGATTTGATTTTCTAAGAACCCAATCGCAGTCGCAAAACATAATAAACTACACTTTGGCAACGGAATTTCCAACAAACGCGACGGATATTGTCGAGGAAATTCCGTACAATACGTGAAGTTTTATTTACAACTCTGAAAGAACTGTCGCAAAGATACAATAAACTGATCTGTCGGGATAGATTTTGTCCTTTAATTATCTGTCGCAAAACGAGGGATTTTTATTTAAGCCGTATCCAAAAAACAATATAAAAGCTTAATATTTGCGACGGAATTACAAAGACGTCTTGATCGTTTTTCCCACCCCCCTGTTTTTTTTGTAAAAACCCTTGCATCTTCTGTTTTTTACGCTAAATGTCAGTCGGGAAAAGAATTAAAAATTGAATCAAGTCCACAAAGTGAAATTCCATCATAAAATCGGCCAATATTTCGGTCAAAACCTAATATGTTTGGTATTATTATCTTCAAGAAAATCCGTCGCACAGCTGTCTTATTGACTTGGCATATTCCTTCGTCAGTGTTTTTCCTTACAAATTAAAAGGAATCAGTTGCTAGTATTTTGATAATTGAAAACAGGCCAATTTTCTTAACGAGTTCGTTATACAAAACATTCTTCCAACACCTACTTCACTTTTAGAGTCTAGATAAGACCTAGAAATTTAGGTAAGGCTCATCAGAGGGACGAATAGAGATACATAGGAATAGGAATTCCTCTTTCGCCAACTTCAGATAGATTATTTCGGCTTTTTCCATCAAATACAACGAATACAAACCTCTGCAACTATAACACAAATCTAATCATCTTCTAACATCCCCCAACAAAAAAGATTTGATTTTAAAAACTGCCCACTACCCTATTCATAACGGAGTCGAAACACAAAACTATAATACAACGCGACAAGAATGAGATTGTACCTTGCCACTTCTGCTACCTTCCTACATCTTCATTACTTCTCCACGTATCGTCCTCTCTAATTACATTTCCTGCCTGCAAACTAATGTTGGGACCTTTCGGATACTGCAGTTTGATGGCAGCGACGGGATCAGAAACACCAGAGCACTGGCCTCGTCCAACAACATTAATACCAAAACCATTCCTTCTTTGCATCTCGGAAAATAGTACGTCGTGAGGTTGCTGCTTCATATCTATGGTAAAAGGCTGCTGTATCTCTCGATTCCTCAAAACCTGATAATCTGCTGCGACTCCATTGCTAAAACTAGGAAAAGCAGAGACACCATTCAATGGAGTCTCGTTGCTCCTAACGACTCGGTGTAACGGTAGCTGATCTAAATTCAGCGCAGAGTTGGGATGGCTGCTAAATGCAGCAGGATACTTGGTCAACATGAGAGTAGGATCAGAAAGAGGAGCGAAACCTGTTGTGGTCCCGTTGCCATCCCAAAAGTCAAAATTCCTTGCAGGAACGTTATCAGACACGAGATAGTTGCTACAATCCAACTTTGACTGAGAAGAATCTAACAAAACCTTCTGTTCACCAACTTTATGATGGTGGCTGTTATTTTCGGGACTTGTTTGCATGCAAGAATTAGGTTTCTGCTGTGAAGATACTAAGATTTTACCGAATAACTTGACATCACCGTTCCCAGAAGGCTTATTGACATCTGATGAGCAGCCTGCTGGGGCCCCAGAAGGATCCCTGCTCTGATCATTCTGTTGTCTGGAACCGGAACACTTTTGAAGGGAAAAATCTGTATGCCGATCCGAATGCAACTTTCCATCCCTCTTGGGACGATCATGAAGTGGAACATCTTTTTTGCAGGTAACATTCCCATTTACGCCTTTCAATGTCTGCACTGAAACTGGATACCCCTTGAGAATCTGGGATGATTCAACTGGAATAAGATTTGATAGTGAGTAGCTTGAGTGATTCGGCTTGCAATCACACATCCTAACTATTTTCTGAGACCGTTCATCGTTGGTCCCATTTGCACCACCATTTGTAAGAGCATTACTAATTGAGTGTCTTTGATACTTAATCGGGACAGAGAATAGAGTTGATGACTCCACCGACGGAAAGCAACTATTCTGCTGTAATGGGAGGTCACTTGATTTTCCAGCAGAACGACTTTCAGGGTCGGGCTCCTTTGGACATACAGATTCAACTTGTACAGATTCAACATTCCCAGCCAGCTGAGGCTCGATCGACTTCATCCCACTTAATGCACAGCTTATCGGAGTCTTTTCACTAGAATCAGCATTTTTGCATTCAACTTTCTTATCATCTTCAGTTAACAAAATCCCTTGACCATCATTCTCTATCGGATGATGCCCGTCAGAAAACTCAACCAAATCCTTGTCAGCCTCACTCGATCCATGAGGGACAGGATCATTTCCCTCTTCATCTTCCAGAGATTTTGCATTAGAGGATGCAACCAATCCACAAACATCGTTCTTTTTGTTGCGGCCCATATTGAAGTCCCTAATAGGCTTATTGCCATCCATAGATGAATTCCTTAAAACAGATTCAGCAACCATAGAGTCAAGGGGACGTGATCCACTGGTTTGCCCGCATATCTTAAGATCAGACTTTAAATCCTTATCAGATTCATGCATCGACTTTATATCAGCAGAGGGGACATCCTCTTTCCTTCCCTGTTTTGAACTGTCATTACAAATACCAGAGCCAGCCTCCACAACACAAGCATCTTCAATGTCACTACCACCACCATTAACATCATCAGCTGAGACAGCATTGGCAGCTCCAGGTTGGATCAGATCCAACCCAAGACACTTCTTAGCCTTGCTAAAGAATATCTTGCACTGATCCCTGGATCTAGTTCCAACGCATTGAGAGATCATTCCAAAATCCTTGCCATAAGAAGAAACCGCTTGAGTGAAGATGGATTTCTCCTCATCAGTCCAATCAGAGAAATCCATCTCCCCACAGCTATCATCTGAGCACTCATCATCAACATTTTGTGTTACATCACGGGTCAAAGGCCTTTTTATGCAAGAACTGACTCTCTGAGATTTCCAATCCTGATACCCATCGGTAGGATCCACAGAACTTGTGATGCAAGAACTCATAGCCTCAGATGATAGGGAACCACAAATGCCAGCCAACACATCAGCAGCAACAGTTTCATTACTGTACAGATCCAAACTGTTTGACCTATCCAATGGACCATCAGCAGCCATATGTGCTTTGTGAGAACTAGAAGCACCAAAATAGATCCCAGACGTGCTTTTATGCTGAGTTTCTAAGCCATCATTCACATTAGCCGCAATTACAGAGGCTTCACCAAGTATATCAAGAGATGCAGCATTCACTTCACGATTCCATCTTTTCCCAGTTCCAACCAAGTATGTGGTAGGTTGAGACTTACTTTGATTGGCAAATTCTGGCTTTTTCCCAGCTCTCTCAAAGCACTCTGATTTGTGATTCTTGTAATAGAACTCAATGCAATCTGCTATCGTTTTATGCTCCAGAAAAGATGCAATTTTCGAGAAATTCTTCCCGAAGGCAGCCAACTTATCAATGAAAGTTTCCCTCTCTACAGCTGTCCACGGGTTGATCATAGACCTTTCTTTTTCAGCAGCATAAGGGTCTTCCACCAGACCATTGTTTGAGATAAACCTTGTCATCTTTATCTGCTTGTCCAAAATTAAAGATGGCATCCTCAAAGTATTCCTACAAGGTCTCAATGCTGACTCTAAGAGCAACCAATTAACAAATTCAATCACTTCTTCTGCAGGCACTGTTCGAAGGCTCCCAGCTGCGCATAGTTTGACATGTGTGGGGGTTAGATGGGATAGGTTAAAGTAAAATCAGTTCCAAGTCCATTTTTAGCGAAATGTTAGACGAAAACACGAAAAATTATTTGAGCAATGGCTGCAATAAATATATGGATGTTATTGAGTACTATAATAACAAAAGAAATCATGAGCTATTCTTGACAAGACATCAGACAACTCACAGTAACCTTTGTATAGTGCAAGTGGATCTCGAGATAATATGAAAGATCATTAAGTAAAGACCTACTTTATAAAAAAAATTTGAACCATGTATGAGGTAGGCTGCATTGGACAGATGTCGTCAGTGTGCAGCTGACATCATCAAAGATTTAATCCCAAAACAATTCAGTTTAAACCAAAACCTACTCTTAAATATGTTTAACAATTCCCTGATTGGCAACAAGGATTGGATTGTCAATACACAGCTGAAATTGTCAAACATATGCCAGCTGCCCCACAATTTGAGATTGGAGGATATCAATTTACATTTCCCCCGTCCCAACTCAAACCTAGTCTTTCATCACTATTGGGAAGGCCTTTATCTAAATGAACTCTAATATTTGGTCAAATGAACTACTAAATTTACTGGGCCACGCATGTGCCCCGGATCTGATGCACTTCCCTAGCAACCACCAAAGGTAACCACAGATCTCTTAGAAGCTAAACCATGAATCTAGAAGACAAAGTTTTCCACAAAAGTCCTGCAGTACAAGTATTCATCAAATAGCTGAAGCACTTAAAGAGAGCAAATCAAAATGCCAACAAACAATATACCAAGGTGCGAAAAACACACAAATACTTCCCATAGGGAATCGAGAAGAAAAAGTGCAGGGGAAACTAGACTTAAGTGGCCATCAAGGTGAAATACCGTTTTCAATGTTTTTATTAGTTTAGAGCAAAGACTCAGTAGCGGAAACTGAGAGATTTGAACAGGCCAGTTCAGCATTAGAAATAGGGCTTTATATATTTCCCGAAAAAGTTTTGATATGCATTTTTAGCTGACATCGAGGTGCCAAGCCTTCCCGTTGATATAAGCTCTTGGGGAGGATCAACCTGTTATCCCATCCATTGAGCGACGGCCTATTTAATGCAAATGGCATATCAAGTAAGTGGGACTAATACCGAAATATGAGACATAATAAAAGGACCAAAACAGGGGTTAAGGACTAAAAAAAGATAATTTAGTAGTCCATTATTAGCCAAGTCAAACTCGAGATTTTCCTGCTTTTTTGGCCAGTTTTTCATCAGTGGATGATCTTGATTAGACCAAAATGTAATAAAATCTAATATAAAGCTATCATAAAAATCACTGAAATCAGTAACAATTGCTATACTAAAGGATATGAAGGACCACCATGAGGATAATATCATGAAACTTGTAACCCATACAAGCAAGAAAATTTTCAAAAACAGAATTCTAGTTCATCTGTATTAAGACCTCACTATTCTCCAGGATTTGTTTTTGTTTTGTTATTTTATCTTGGGGTTTCTAATTATATCGATCTAACCTCCACGTCCTTGCCGAATTCTAGAGATTGGTTTGTCCTAAAGAGGACAAGGGCACTCACAAGTGGAAAATGTGATAAAGGGTACTCTTACAGAGAGGACACAGAAAAAAATAAGCACAAAATAAAGATATACATCAATGAATTGCTTACCAAAATAAGAAGGTCGAGAGCAGTTGGATGAGCGATTCTTCTTATAACCTGTCCGACTTGGATCGAACTTCTTGCGAGACTTCCCTCGAAGTTTTCTAATAGAAACTACACGACCTTCCTTCCAGAAATGCTGAAATGTCCGGAATTTGAGGGCAAGAACCTTCTCCTTAAATTGGAGGAACTGTTTCTTCTTTAAAAATTTCTCCCTTATTGCCAAGGAATCCCGTTGCAAAGGATATGCAGTTAAAATATCAAAGAGGGACTGTTGGAAAGGTAATAACTTATTCAACTCCTCCAAAGCTGTTTCTGCAATATCTTTATTTGAGGCCAGAAGAGAGCCATAAATATGATCTGTATCACAGTTCATATTGTGCACAGTAGCAACAGTTTGACAATTACTAGCATCAGGTTTATGATCACCACCATGAACAGTGTTATCCTCACTACTGGGACCACTCCCTAAGTTGCATGAGTTGTTCAAGTTCAAATTATCAGAACCTTCAGTATGTTTTGCTGTTTCAGAAGGAAAGGCAATCTCTGCAGATGGCAGAGTCTCAACCAATTTAGACGTAGCACTGCCTGGACTATCAACCTCATCATCTTTCAGAGCTGCACGCGCATCTTCCTGTGCAGTAGGCCTATCATCAACAGTCGCATCTAAAGTAAAACTTGAAGCAGCAACTTGCTCTTCACAGGGTTTTAAATGGCAACAGGCCAATGGCGAACTGGAAGCAGCTGGACCAGAACAGCTTCTTCTAGGTTCAGCTATCAGCGACTTAAGTTCAGTTTCAAGTGAATCTATTTCAGATTCAGTCACCTCAAGTGCTTTTAACATTTCGACCTTCCACACCAAGAGCTTATTCATTGAGGTGGTTCTTACATAACTTGTTTCTGGGGAACTTGGATCCACAGGTTGTAGTAATTCATTTATGAAGGAGCTCAAATTGGCAATAGACGTCAGGTCCAAGTTTTCCAAATTAAAACTAGGTCCCTCGTAGTGAGCCTGGGAAATAATATTTGGTGAACACCTTAAGTTAGCAGTTTCCTGATCAAATTTGGTTGCCTTAAATGGTTCTTTCTCCTCAACACCTGTAATGTCAAAAGAGAACAAAATGAAAAGAAGAAGACTTCCCTTTGGAGGTGACATTAGCTGAAAATGATAACTTGCACCATCTTCTATATGTACAAGACTAGCAACCCTTTCATTCAAGAGCATGATTATCAAGCAAACTCGTTAAGAACTATAGGACATTATTTGGTTTTTTTATATAACTGGAGTTTCTATTTAAGATAAAATTTACATGTGCATTATTGAAGAGGGATCAATGAAAGCCGACGTTAGGTTCCTCGTAGATATAAAATTATTAGTCCAATTGAATCAGGAAGAGCAATCAGATCCATATTTTGTTGAGATTGATCCATCAAATTGCATAGATCTCCTCATATAAGCAGCTATATCGATGATAATTGTTCCACAACAATAAAATTAAGGCAGATGACTTTATGGGGAAGCAGCTTCTTCCTTTTCTATATCTTTTATTCTTTTTAGACAAATTAGCAGCTAGATTAGACACTGAGTATACGTACCAACCACACTTTACTAGGTCTACACGTCTTAATACATGAAAAGGGATAATCATCAACCCAGGACTACAAGGAGAAAATGGTTGCTTAGAAAAGGGATAATCAACCAGGTTGCTGACAAATTTGCTGAAAAAGTTTTTCAGTGTTTCCGGGTGTTCTAGTACTTGGCATGCGGAGCAAACTTGCACTATCAAAAGTCTAATATGAACATACCCTTGAGGCCTTGGGCCATTAATGTCCAACACAACTGAAATTGAATGTGATCAAACAAAAAGATTAAGCTTTAAATCACTCTGCAAATATGCAGAATTAAAGACGAGTGCACTCAATTAAAAGCCTACAAATCATGCAATAGTAAGTAAAATTAAAGAATCAGATTCCCTACAGCCTCACTCAACAGAAGAAAATAAAGGAGCAGTCACTTCAGAAACAACTATAGGACATATATTGCAAGTGAATTTTTTTAAGAAGGGAAAACATAATTTTGTTTTATGGGACACGGAAAACCTCATGCTACTACCTAGAAGATAATGCTAAACCTCCTATAGATATGCTTGATTCCGTCAAGCAGCTAGAAGGACTTGGCCTTCATCCATCCCATGGGAGCCACCTAAAGTTGGATATATACTTGCTCTACTGTGGCATCCGTATGCAAATTAATTCCACAACGTCTAGATAACATCATCATGGACCTTCCATTTATAATGAGGTCCAAACTCCACATTCTGAATTAACCAAGGGACTATCCATAACAGAAAGTTTTCCAGATGCATCAATCCTAGTCCTTTTCCTCTGCAATTTCTAATACTGTTTCAGTTTGAGTTGGTCTCTCAATTCATGATTTTTCTTTACTCTGGTGTATGAATAAAATTAATCCATGGCAACTCAAAATGGTTGGCGGATTTTGATGCATCAGTTTATTTGTACACAAAGCAACAAAAGAAACTTAAAACACATATGGTTCCGAAACAATTTATAAGTTGTATCCTTCCGATGTAAGAAAATTAGCATTAAGAGGTCTTGGAAAACGAAAGAGATTAACATTATACAAAAGTGCAATATTTGTACATATACTTCTATTGCTTTCTTTGGATGCTGAGACGCAAACATACACATGTAGGCAATGATTAAAGAATTAAGGAAATGGTATATTACCGGGCGAAGAACTACAAGCAACAGAAGATGGAGTAGCAGGTGAGGTACAATCTGATAAAGTTGCAACTTTAGGGCTCTTAACAGGCAGATTGGCAGAAGGCCACTGCGAGATTTCTGCATTACCAACATTAGAAACAAGTCCATCTTTTGTTGCACTGTCTTCAGGGTCAACTTTTTTCTTCTCATATTTAGCAAGACCCTCGCCCCAGCCAAGACGTGGCTTCTTCCTGGAACTGGTCTCATCAGATGAAGCTAGAGAAGGGGAGACAACACAAGCAGCACCAGCACCAGGAGACTGAACAGGTGTTGTTTTCTTCTGCTGTACCTCAGCCACTATCTTAGCAGAGTCAACTGCCATATTTTTGGAGCTATTTGAGTGGCTGAAACAAGGGCCCCTTGTTGATAAGCTCCCTGACCTTGTCCATTTCAGAGAAGTCCAATCTATTGATCCCAGACCATTCTCTTTGTCGGATTTCGGACCTGAGCTTGTTGGCCCATCAGAAGTGCCACCATTCTTCGCGATCTTCTCTTTCAAATGAGATTGAGATTGTTCTGATATAGAATTAGGAAGAGGATGACTGGAATCTTCATTCTTAACATTGTCGCAATCGGAGGTTTCAGCTTTCTCAAGACACTTCTGACTACTGACCTTGGAGGTGGGTCTCCCAGGACCATTGGGTGACACAGCAGGTTCCCAAGAAGGAGATCTCCAATCTTTTTGGTTCGAGGGTCCCCTACTTTCCCTGCTGCTCCTGAAATACCTTCCATCTCCACGAGAACCGCAAGGTCGAAAGTTATCATCATCTATGGTTCTATCACCGTACCTAGACCCAAAAGGCAGAAATCCATGACCAGCCTCATCAGGATACATATGCCAACCACTCTGCTTACCATTACCTTCATCGAAAAAACAGAAAACCCAGAACAGGGTGGAGAAACAAATATCAACACAAGGAAGAATATGACCGGTGCAAGAACAAGACCAAATCAATATAAATTACTATTCAGCAACTTTGCTAGTTTTTGAAGCACAAAGAAAAGTAAACAGCCAGGGCCACATAAAACACCATCCACATGCCAAACTTTCTTTACTTGATTTTAACATATCAGATCTGCTTCCAAACCCCTCCACCAAGTATATAACATAAAAGTAAGACCACAAACCCCTCCCAATAAATCACTCACTACGAGAAAACAATTTACCCTCAATCAGCTAAAGATCCCCAGCGCCCACTCTTAATCACATAATTATAAAACAATAATACTAACGGAAAAACCTAAATCCCTCCGAAATAAAAACAGAACTCAATTTTTATCACGAAAAACTTTCTTATCCCTAACGAGTAAGAAGTAATAAAATCCAAAGAAATAATTCCATTAAGGCCCTGATTACTCACCAGGCGGAATAGGACGAGACGACCGGAATTCCGAATACCAACGCTGCTGCTGGTGATGACTATTGTGGTGGTGATAAGGCGGAGCATGGGGCGGCGGGTGGTGCTGCTGCTCCCTCCACCTATTCGGCCCGCCGCCGCCTAATCCCCCGCCACCAAAGCGGGGGTCAGACCCGGATCTCTGGTGCTTCCTAAAATCCCTTCGATCCGAAGGCAATTGCTCCGGCGGCATCAAATACCACTATTCCTCTAGTCCTTGAGTTGTTTCTTCCTCTTCTTTCCGACACCTCCTTTCAATCTCATCCAAAAACCACAAATGGACCAATTTCTAGGGTTCGAATGCAGAAGATGAAGCGATAAACCTATGTGAGAATAGCTTTTTTTCCTCTGATTGCTGTGGAAACAAGCCATGAAATGAAAATCTGGGGTTAGGGGAAAGTGAAGTTATAAGAGACAAAGGGAGGGAAGAAGAGAAAGAGAGAGAGAGAAGGTCTTCTTTCCTTTGCGTTCTGATTTTTTTTTTTTTTTTTCCTCTTTACGAGATGGGATATGCTGTGTGTGTGAAAAGTTTGGTTACTGTAGGACCTTCTTGAGTACGCTTTAATAAGTTTGTACACTGCAAGAATCGATTGTACTTTTTGATACTAATATCTAGACTCGGCTGCAGAGGATTCCCGTACCATACGTGTGCGTGCGCGTGTGGGTTTGCGGAACTCAAAGAGAAGTATTAACTCTCAACTTAATGGGATTTCGCGTCCATTATAATTTCGTTTTTCTATTACTCTCAAATTACAGAATAAATAATATTATATTAGTTTTTAAATAATAGTAATAATAATAATTTTAGCCCCCCTCCTTTTTCCAATTTTCATTTTTGCGTTCACTTCGGTTCTGTTATTCTCAAAGTGCCCTCGTTAACACTCAATATTATTATTTAAATATATTAATTAGTTACTAATAGTCCTGCACACTCGTTGCATGTCCAAATAAAATTATTATTTAAATATATTAATTTTCATATTAATATATATTTTTTATAATTATTAAATTAATAAATTAATAAATAGCATAAAATAATATTATATTAGTTAAAAAATTTAAAATATGAGGAAAAAAATAGATATTATATTAAAAAGTAAAAAGAAAAAGAATTTAAGATGAGAGAAAAGAGAAAAGAGAAATTGAGAGAAAGTTGTTGGAATGATGATAGAACAAAAATATAGAGAAAAGAAAAGAACGTAAAAGAACAAACAGATAATATTGCTTTACTCGCTAAGGTAGAATGGCGAGTGCTCCAAGGGGAAGACACGGTATGGAGCCGTATTTTCCAAAGCAAGTACCTAAAACAGGAAGACATCATGGAACATTCGCCTAATCAATTGGCATCTAGACAATGGAAAGGAATTGTTAGGAGTACACACTTGGTGGAACCGTTAGTGAAATGGCGAATTGGAAAAGGGGAGGCGGTCTCTCTGTGGGATGATCGGTGGCTTACTCGGGGACCTTTGCGGAGTTTACTGGATGCACAGGTGCATGAAGCGGATGAGGGACGTATGGTTAGCGATCTCATCGCTAATCAAGTTTGGAATCTGGAGTTGCTTCAAACTTCAATTCCACCCGACATAGTCAAAGAAATTAAAAGTATGCCCATTGCTATGGATAGATCAATTGATAAACGTGTCTGGAGCGGAACTGCAAATGGGAAATTCTCATGCAATTCAGCTTATCGTTCTCTGATGCCGGAAATCGCGAGTCATGATCGGAGTTGGCGATGGATTTGGGCTCTCAAATGTCCCCCAAAATTTAAATTTTTCCTCTGGTTAATCGGACATAACAGCCTCCTTACAAAAGCGCTGATGCATGATAGACATTTTGGAGTTGGAGAGACGTGTCCGAGGTGCTGGAATGGGCGTGAGAGTATCGAACACCTGCTGCGTAGTTGCAAACATGCGGCACGGGTCTGGGAGAAGATACTCGG
>JBBMKE010000009.1:21208779-21223340 GCA_037834125.1 Lippia alba | reverse complement strand
CTAAATGTTGGATCCACAGCTACTGCCAATCCTATGAAAATGAAACAGAAAAGGAATCAAATATAAGTTAAGATAGAGGGCTAATTCCAAAGAACAGAAAATAAAAAAGTATGTGTTCTAATGATAGACAGAAAAATCACCTTCAAGAGATGCCAGAGATCGCAAGACGAGTATAAAGTATGGTGGCATGCGGCAATGATACTTTAGTGCTACAGACCATATTTTACCAAGTACCTTTAAGACAAGTATTCAAAAAAATAATCAGAAGGATAAATGCAAATTATAACTATTTTCTTAAAGAAGAATATTAAATCTAGTAAAAACTCAGAATACTGCATTATATCTCAGTTCAACATAAGAAAACCGCAACAAATATGATACTAACCCGGCTAAACTTGACATCTGGCATTCCATCATTAAATTCCAACTCCCCCAGGGAATCTTCCAGGTCCTGGTTCATTCCACAAACTGTTAGCTACAATAGAATTCTGAGGCAAATGTAAACTTGGAAAGGCTCATTTACTCAAGTCAAGTTAAGCAGTGAAACAAAAGAGAACGAAACAACTACACATGGAAAGACCTAATAATATTCAGAACAAGGATACTACCATGGTGAAACGCCTTATGTTAGTTCCAGGCTTTATGACATCCATTTCAGTCAGGTCATACACAAGGGATGACCAATCACCGTTTACTATGTGAACAATTGAAGCAAGCATGGCAAACTGGTGCTTCTTCTCCATCCGACAAAGCAAACCAAAATCAAGAAACCTAGTACATAGAGGCATCCGATTGTTGTTAAGTTAAAAAACTGTATTTAAATCACTGATTTGAATTGAAAAAGATAATTATTGATAAGCAATCATTCTTTAAAGAGTGAGAGTTAAGATTTGTTAAATACCCAATCCTCCCGGATGATATGTAACGCAAATTTCCAGGATGTGGATCAGCATGCATTAGGCCAGTCTCAAGAAGCTGAATCAGTGATGCCTCCACACCTTTGTTAACCTAAATTAGTTCAGCAACATTGTTACAAGCATAGTTGTGCATGTGAAGATACCAAACAGAAAGTTTTGATATTCAACCTTTCCAAAGGAATTAGCACATGCTCTTTCATATATGATATTGCAAGTTACCAAAATAATTTAAAGAAATTTCCTACCATATCAATAAGTTTCAGGTTAGACTCCTCAGAGGACATCGATATCAAATCACTTGGACTGTCACCAACCATCCATTCCATAGTTAAGACTCTCTTCTTACTCAAATGGCGAAATATTCTTGGTGAATAAATAAAAGCATAGCGAGAATGAGCTTCCTGCAGTGTAATTTAGAGAGCAGTTAAACAGAATCTTTGATTGGAAAGATACAGATGAACTTCAGAAAATATGACATACCATGAACTCTGAAGCATTTGTCGCCTCCAAGTTATAATCTAACTCGCCAACAAAGCCTTTGCCAAGTTCATCGGCATACAAACGAAGGTCATTTTGTCTTTTTGCTATCTTTTGCAGCAATCTCAACTGAAATGAATACTAAATGTCAATTTTTTGCATTACTTAGAAAACAGAGATGCTAAACGATAGAGCTTTTGAGACAGACCCCTATACGGAGAATATAAATATCACGAACAACAACATGGCGTAAGTTGGGCCGCTGAACTTTCACAGCAACATCAATCCCATCATGAGTACTTGCCTTGTAAACCTACAAATTTTCCCAACAAAGGCATAAGAAAAATTTACTGGTGGCATATGCCAACTTAAATACAATAAGAGTGTTCTATATTATTCATTTTCTTCTCTGATATCAATACCTGACCAAACGAAGCTGCAGCAACAGGTTCCTCTGAGACATAGCTAAAAAATGTCTTCACCGGAGAACCTAATTCTTCCTCGATAATCTTCATTGCTTCAGCCCGGGGGAAAGGAGGGACTTGATCATGCAGATCGGACAGTGCCTGCAATCATAACTTCAACCAGAAAATGAAATATGAAACATAGATGACCTGTGTATCTAATCAGAATTGGTACACAAAGAAGAAAACGAGTTACTTCAGCAGGAAGAGAGTAGGATGCTAAATAATTGCATAAATTAAATTTATACAAGTTTTAGATTAGAGACCTCTATATTAGGTTTCAATTTGCAAATTTGTCATGGTATGTATGGAATTTAAACGATTGAGATTAATTAGTTTCGCACCTTTGAAATTTCATGACCAATTAAGTCTGGCCTCGTTGAAAGGGACTGACCAACTGCATTCAAAGGCTTGTGTTAGGGAACTGGTTAAATGAGAATAATACCAAAAAAATCATATGGGGAAATTCATAGCAAATGAGAAATAACTATGTGAAACACTTCAATAACTCTGGGGGAAAAAATTCTTTAATTCTCCGGCATCCCAAACTCTATTACCTTTAATAAAAGTAGGTCCCAAGTTTAGCATTGTTTCTTTTAATACTAAACCAAAATTATAGTTGGAATTGTTTTCACAAGTATCCTTGTCTGCAGCAGAGCTGCTTTTAGCAGTTCTGAATTTGATTGAAGCAGAAACAAAGGCAATAAAAATCTGCACAAGATTAAAACCAGCAAGGAGTGTTAACAAGTTTAAAAGCAATTCATATCCAGAAATAAAAGGCATAAATCTACAAAGGGCTAGAGTGTGTGCATATGTTACCTCGAGAATTCGAAGGGCCACTACATGAGGCCTCAAGGCAAAGTATTCTGTGACAACCTGTGCATCATAGGTTTCCGGAAGAGGCTTCGTCCACATCTTGGCAAGAATGTAAAAGTAGCCAGCATAAACCTCAAAGGCTTTGAGATCAGCAAGGAACAGATCAGCGCCCGTGAGTTCTGCAGAAACAGGAAAGAAGCATTGGAACTCAAGTTTGTGTTTGAAGAATAAAACAATCTCAATCGAATTACCACACAATGCATGCTGAAATGCAATTCAAACCTCGCATCACGGATAGCCCAAGTAACAGCCGCTAATGAAGTCCTGAACTACAATCGACATACCACACATTCTATACACAATGATGAAAATAAACAGCACATACACACACACATGCATCCGATCAAGAAACCCGAAACTGTAAGAATGCAACAACCATGTTGTAACAGCTGGTAATGAAATCGAGAACTACAATCAAAATAGCACATTTTCTATACACAATACCTAAAACAAACACACACATGCATACAGTCAAGAAACACGAGACTAAGAGATTGCAACATCCATGTTGCTTATACAGCGAGAATACCACTGCACAAACAATTTCTAATGTGTACGCATACATTCCATATCTATTTCTTGTAACCTCAAAGACCACTATGCTTTCCAAAAACATCCACCTACTTAGAACATCACACAACCGTCCCCTTTACTATCCTCCAAGCATAGCAGCTACACATATACACACAATTCACACAAAATTCCCACTATCACCTAAAATCCCATCCAATTCAAACAGTTACCACCCAATGAAGTTCCCTGCATTCAAAATACCTGGATAACAGGGCTGCGGCCACGACGGAAACCCCAAAGCCGCCGCCTTTGGATCCTCCACATTCCTCAGCCACACCAAATCCTCAACCGACTTCGTCACCTCCGGAACCCTGAGCGCCTTGCTCGCCCATTTCAACCCTTGGTTCGTCAAATCCTCCACGGACTTCGTCACCTCCGGAACCCTAAGCGCTTTGTTCGTCCACTGCAATCCCTCGTTCGCCCACCGCAAACCTTTACCAAACCCCTCCTTCAGAAACGCTACGTCCTTCTGCACCACTTGGCCAATATTCCCCAATGCACCACCGCCATTTCTGCCCAATTTCGGCCTCCTGTAATTCACATCCTTACCCGTTCTCGGAGTTGCTCCGGTAGAACAGAAAATGTGCACCTGCGGCGATACGCATGACATTGATACCGATTGGAAATCTTCTCACGAGAGAAGTGTGGTGACCATAGCTTGGATTTTCTCTGCCAAATTAATGGCGTCTGCGATGAGAGCAGTGAGAGACTGTTGGTGTAGTTTGGTTTGCTTGGTGGGAGATGAATGTTGTTGAGTTTATCCCTATATATATAGATAGGAATTTTATGAGGTAATTAAATGGAATTAAGATCTTGGAGATTAGACCTTCCTTAATTAATTCCTAGTTAGCATTTGGTTTGGTATGCTAATTCTAGGGATAAACGGCCTAATATGAGTAATTTTGTTTATCTTGACACTTGATTACAGTTGTTTTTATTTAGACTTTTATTTATTACGTTAGTTTTTCCATGTTACATAATATCCTACTTTCTTTGTTAAATTGCTCCAAATTATTAGTACATATATCATATATTAATTAATGTGACGAAATAATATAAACTTTCTATAATTACATGGAAAAAAGTAATAATGATATTTACGGCATTATTACGCTCAAAAGGTGGAATTTCCGGTTTCAAACACTCACATCCTCACTCCACATAATAGTATGGGGGATAAATCACAATAATTTATTTCTTTAATTAGTCTCAGTAATAATATATTGTCCCACCAACAAGAATTTTATACTTAAATGTCAAATTAATTAAAATCATGATAAATACATTCGAAACATTGAGTTGATATTTACTATTCGATTCAAAATAAAGTATTTTTAAACACTATTTTTTTTAAGATCTAAAAAACATAGCTACCCTCCCATGCACATCCTATAAGTGATTTGATAAAATTAAGATAAAATTTCTATATTTGTGTCGTGTGCCTGTATTAGTATTGTCATGTATATTATTATTTTTGATGCATAAATATTGATAAAAATATTATTTTATCATAATTATATTTTGCATCATTTCATGTAGCAACCCCAGGGGCGGAGCCAATTGACCCTCCTCAAAAAAAAATTATTTTATGTATATATCGATATTTTTATATGAAATTTTATGAGATTTTTGATAATTGACCCTCCTCACCAAAGTTAAAATTAATACTATTAGGGTCAAGATATTAATTTTTTTTACCACTCTTTAGTATTATATTTTGATCGATCCCCCTTAATAAAATTTCTAGTTCCGCCACTGAGCAACCCTAAAATCTCCAATATCCATCAATATTCGCTCCCCTCATCGACACGTGGGCCATAAGATAAAAGATAGCGCAGTGAGGAGCCAATAGCAGCTCACATTTCGATTTTATTTTATCATTTCCATTTTCCCATAAACATTTCACAGTCCGTAATATAAATGGTCCAATTAATTATGCATAATTGGGCTGACTCTAACGAAATGCAAATTCTCCGTTGGAACTTTGAACCCATTGGGCTATACACCAAGAACTCACTTTTTTTTAGCCCATTGTCGCCTGTCGAACCCAGACAAATCATTTAGGGTGTATTTTTTTGAAAATCCATTTTGGGTGTAATTTTTTTTAATCAATGGTAGCTGGCAGCTGCATTCCCAATAACCGGAATTCAAAAATTCTAATTAAACTAATATAGTCACAGCAGCTCCAATTAATTAGTGAAATAAGTTATGTGATGGCATAAAATAAATATATAGAAAGCCTATTTATCATCGAAGATTGTCGTCGGTTTTTGAGGAAGCCTTGGGAAGCTACGAGTCGACACATCTTTCGGGAATGCAATGGGAGTGCCGATTATCTTGCAAAGATGGGGCATAAGATTCACGCAGATATATTGTGTGGAGTGGGATGCGCCGCCGGAAGGCTAGTTGAGGAAGTAGAATTTTTGACCCGTTTTGTGGGTCTATGATGTAAAAAAGAAAAAAAAAAAGAAAGAAAGCCTATATATATAGTCATATCAATTTCAAAAACAATAGTTTTTAGTTTTGTTAAACTATTTTAGTTTTTTCCAAACCGCAATCACTTCAAGTTAAATTAAATGTGTTAAAATGGTAAATCTAACTTCCATTTACCACAGAATGGCGAATTAATTTATTGTTATTATTATTATTGAATAGAACGGATAAGAATACTTTTTTTTTTGCTTAATCCTTTCTCCATGAAACTATATCAGTCTTTATTATTACTATTATTTTTTATTTTTACTGGGTAAGAATATCAGTCTTTATTACTCAAACACCAATCACACAACAAATGCATCCATTTTGCAACAATATTAAAGTGTATATATACTTATCAAATAATATGGCAATTTTAAATATTACATTATATTGCATGTACACCAAAACTAATTATTGAAGCATGGTGCTATATCAACTTTTAATGCTAGGACAATTTCTAAAATTATCTTTACAGTGCCGTGTTAATAAGAAAAGTAAAAACCTCGAATCAATGGCATTGTTGTATTCGCTTCCGTACATCATAATTCATGCATATCGATTAACACAACGTATATATAATATATTATGTTGGATAAAATTATAAAATTAATATTCAAATCAAATTGTCATAAAATAAAATGTGATAATATACAATTACATAAAATCAATATGCATACATACATACATCTCTCTGTATATATAAAGATGCAGTCACGTACTGCGATGAAGTTGATTGGGCAACATATAGGTTGTAACTTTCATGTTGTCTGTATATACAGAACCCGGATGCCTTATCGAAATATGAGCACCAAAATATCGTCGACTTAATTAAAATTATTTATTTTGTTTGGTGAAAATATTAAAATTGAATGTGTTATAATTACAATACATATATATGTCACTAATTAATTAAGAAGATTATAATTAGCAAAGAAAAGGAAAAGAGGTAGTGCCACATACCTTCTGGTATAGCATTTCTCGAGGATTGATGAGAATTCAAGCATGCTAATTTGTAGCCTTTTCCCAATGCCATCTTTAAGAAATTAATTTATTGGTTATTAAACAACAATATATATATAATTAATTGTGGAGGTATATATGCTTGGCTCCTCATACGCCATCCACGGAGGGACATCGGCTCCGACGGGCTCTGCAGATGGCATACAGGGAGCCAGGCATATACATACGTATAAATACATACAATACACACAAAAATATACTCGATCAGTTCTTTTATTCAACAAAAAACATGCAATAATGTATTTGTGATGCATGGTTTGCCATTTAATTCCCAGACCAGCCCTACAAACTTTTCTTCTTTGGCTTTCTTTAAGATCAACACCAAGAAACTAATGAAACAGTGCAATAAATACGGAGAAAATTTAGGGTTTTCCACACATTGCTCAAGCACATATAAAGAAACACACACACAAAAACATACACAGAGAGAGAGAGAGAGAGAGAGTGGCACTGGTATTGGAGAGGATGAAAACTACATGGGTCCAAATCGATCAAAAGAAAACTACAGCAAACGAAGTAATCAAACCCTTTTGATATTGAAAATGAAGGGAAGAGAAATAAAGAAAAACACACAGAGACAGTGAGAATAATTAAGGCTAAGAAGATTTTTCTGGGTTTTTGAAGATGAATTTTGATGTGAATAAGAATTCCAAGTTGTGTATGCATAAATATATAGGCAGAGAGAGAGAGAGAAATGGAGAGAGAGTAGGGTTATGTTGCTGTCCACCCAATTTCCTAAGCGGAGTGTTTAGGGGTTTGAAATCTCCTTTTTCTGTGCATGTCCTGTTAAAGCTAACGACGTTGCTTTTCTCTTCTGAACCTCCTTTGTCTCCCAGCGTTTGGACGACTTGGATTCCTTCCTACTTCTCACCTCTTTATATTTATATATAATATATTTCTTCCGGTAAAACTTTAATTTACGGCAATTAATATTCATTACGTACACTCAAAACGTGGAATCGACAGGATTGTGAGGGGGCCGGTAAATCATGATAAATTTTCATATGTTTCTCAGAGAAGCAGTTCCGCGTCGCATAAAGATCAATCATCACACTGAATAATACTCTCACACTACCTATAGCTGTCGGGACTCAAACTTGAAATCTATCTTGCACTCAATTATCTCCCTAAATACTAGTTGAGCTATCCGTGGCTACCACGACCATGGTAAAATTTTAAGATCTTGGTTGATATATTTTTAAGGTTAATGGAGATACAAATTATTGCTTAAGAGTTAAGAATTAGTCCTGTAATAATAATGATCATGAATGATGATTCGTATAAATGATTCGTATAATGTTGAGCAGGTTCAGGTTCAGATGATGAAGACGACTTGAAAATAACCTTAATTTCATATATGGTGTTGTTTGAATGGTCAACATCTTGTGAGAATCTTTTTCCTGTCCCATAAAATTAAAGTTAACCAATTGAATTCAATTATAGGGTTGACATCAATTACGCCCTACCCTAGCAACCTGTCAGGTGTCTATACACGTATAGACCAGTATTTTCCTAAGTTAAATATTAATTATCATGATAATGTCCTTAAACCAATTTTCATGGTCGATATTCAGACACATAAAAACTAAGAATATATTGAAATTATTGGTATAACTAGTTGGTTAATAATATATGGCCATGTGTAATCTTGAAAAATAAGAAATGATGCATTTTAATGATTTGGTCCTATGCTAATATAATAAGAAATCTTTTGTTTGATTTTTTTTTTTAAATACATGCATATTCAAGCGAGATTTGAATATGAGATATTTCTCTGGAGAATGAATCAATTAACCAATCAACCCCTACCGATAATTTTTGTTTGAGTTGATCACCGCTAGGATAGATTTTATAGTCCGATCAATTCCAATCTATAATATTAAGGAAACGTTTTAAGACATTACATGTTCACTTATGTCATACATGCGGAGATTGCAACTTAGATATACCATCTCGAACAATTTAAAATTATTAGTACGTTTTATTTTTCAGAGCTAAAATTGGATCATGCCTCTAAAAATTAAACAATTTAGTGCATATTTTTTATAAAAAAAATACTGATTTTCATCACGTGTAAAATTGGGTCGGATTTGGATAAATTTGGGTTCCATTAAAAAAATACATTAAATTGCATGATTTTTAAGATACAATCCTATTTAATTACCAAAAAATAAAATATATCAAAATTATTAAATTGCTCGAATTATTGTACAATATTTACGAGTTTTTCATATACATTATTGCACACTTCTATCATATATATAGAGAGAGAGGGAGAGATTTCAAATGTGGCCTAGAAATTACCTAATAGTTATAAAGGCAAAAGCAAGAGGAGTGAGAGGTCCAGGAAATTCTTGTTGGCATAATTGTGTTTAAAGGCGAGAGGAAGGATAAAGAAGCATGCATGCGTTGTGTTGTGTTGTGATCTATGCAAGTCAAAGAAGTTGGTGTGACAAGAAAGAAAGAAAAAGGAGACAACTATGACAACATTGCAGTCAAGCCAACATCATAATTAGTCAAACCTTGGAGTCTTAATTCCTAATCATTATCATTAACAAACTTCACTAGCTACCATCTCACTTTATTAATTATTGTAAGCACAAAATAATATTAATAATTATCGTTACTATTTACTAGACAAATTGGGGAAGAAATTGAAACTAGCTAGAGCCCCAACGTGAAAGCCAAAAGCATAAGATGATTTGACATCATCATGGAAAAGGTGTTTGGAGAAGAAGAAGAAAGAATGGAATTATTTTGGCCCTACTATGGTAAATTTCATTTTAATTTCTTCTTGAATTTAGAAATTAGTTTTCTATTTTATTTTCTAAAGTTTCATTTAATAGTGTTATGATCATTTTATACGAGCTTCCCGCCAGTTTATAACCATTACCATGCTGAATTGTTAATTAAACCACGAGTTTCCCGAGAGTTTAAGTTAGATTTTAATTAATACTATACTATATATAGATATAAACTATGCCCCTATTTGGCCCAATTTTGTGAATTAACCAGCTGCACATTACATACACAAATATTATTTTCGTAATTGGGATATATTTTGTATTATTTATATATATACATAATAATTATAAAAAAAATGGAAACAAAATTTCCTATTTATTTATCTTTTAGAGCACTGTTGGAGGCAAGAAGTGGGAATAGTGGTGTCAGGTTGACGAATAATGTTGATCTATGGGACTTTGCATACCTAGTGCTCCCCCACCAACCCACCTACCTCAAATCGGCACTTACACAATTACGCTTACACCCCTCCCCCACAAAATCAATAAAGAGATTTGAATATATAATAATAATAATATACAAAAAGAAAGAGTAAAAATTAAATTTAAAGTTAAAAAATCAACTATAGGATATATATAATATAGCATATGCATTCTCCCATTATATCTATATCGATTAATAATATATAATATACCCAAGTTAAGATTTATACAATCTACAAAATGGGCTTAAAATTAAAATAGGCTTATTTAGGTAGGCCGAACTAGCCCAACCAGTATGAGAGCCCATTATGTTCTCTCACTCGATTCTTTATTCTTTTTCATTTCCCCAATATCCCATTTATATAGATCTTACAAACTCAAACACACTAGTATAACAACCAATGCTTATAGTTGTTAGCACCACTAATTCTTCACTAAATGATCAATACACAAGATGAATAGGAAAAACTGTACAAATTATAGAAAGAAATATAGTGAAACTGTAAAAGTAGAGATGTAATGGATGCTGGGCATGTAGAATTCCCGCCTGCTGATGGTCTTAAATTTGAATGGGTAATATTAATGAGTGTTGTAATTCTGTAAACATGTGAGAGCTTGTGATATGTCAAAAGTAGGAGAATAGAGTTGTTTTAATAGCAGAAAGGAGCAGGGAGTCACAAATTGGAATAGGTGGTAACTAGCCAAACAGATGGTTGGTTGAGAAATTTCAAGTACTGAGTGTTATCTTTATGTTGGAGGTTGATATATTTGAATTTAAAACCTCTCTAGAAACTTCACAAGTGCTTCGATTGGAACAACATCCCCAAAATTAGGGGGAGCTGTTAGGGCTACACTTTACCTTTTAGACTTGCTTGTTGGGCCCGATGACCTGCCGATCAGTCTACCTGCTGAACAGACCTAGAACTGACTGCTGCTACCAATCACTACCTGTAACACCCCAAACGAAGAGTGCCACATACCCCGCACTAAGACTCAGACCCGGTCATGAAATGAAAAGTCCATGCCCGAATCCGAATCAAAGCAAACGGGAGACCAACTCACTCGCTAGGCTAGGCGGGACTAACCCTTAACCAATCATTCCAAACACTCTAAATTAAAACCAGAGTGATGCACAAGTACGGAAGCTTATAATATAAAACATACATAATTTACAACGAGCCACGGGCTCAAAATACAAAATTTTGCAAATAGCCATAGGCCTATAGCCTTCACAACCTCAAACATGTACAATCGCCACAGACATTCAATAATATGATACAAAATGTAACTACAAGTGTAAATGAAACCATAGACCTATACTCTAATCCAAGACTCTGAAAGACCCAAAATTCCCGCCTAGCGCTCCAAACCTGCAAGAAATTGAAAACAAACCGGGTTCAGTCTATAGGAGACTGGTGGGTATAAAAACAGGGCATAATATAGTAATATTGCATAATTTAAACACCCACACATGCAAGCTATAATCCCGTTCGAGGTTTTGAAAACATTTCCCAAGTGGGTGAAAACAAATAAAACAACGATCGGGATTATCACTATCAATTTATTTAGTTAAACAATCATACATGCGGTCTTTAAGTGAGCCCGGCGAGTGGGCGAATTCTCCAACCTACACCTTGTGTGTGCATTTATCCATTCATTCATTCATTCATTCATTTGTTAACGACCATACAACAAGCATTCATTCATTCATTCTTCTTTCTTTAATCCATTCATGCAAAAGCACTTACTCCTTACTCCGGGTGGTGGATAGGTTGGCCAGACCCGGCCACCCATGCATTGACCAAAAGGGTTTCATGACTCCCCAGATGGCACTCAACGTCCATTTCTTGCTATCTCTAATGAGGTCTGATTACGCCGTTCATTGGTGGGACTAGTATGAGGGATCACCGTCAGCCCTTGCCTCCCCGGATAGCCACTCATACCAGACCCTGGGCCCCATTCTGTGCATTCATTCCATTCTCGTCAAAACATTTGGTAGGGTTCATAAAAAAAGAGGGTTTTACGTTGAAATCATTGACTCCTTTTTAAAAGACTCGATATACATATATAATATTTTTGGCTCAAAACCTTCACATTGGATATATCGGGTCATTTGTAACTAATAGAAGAGAAACTCACCTGTCACACCTTACTGAACCGAATCATGAACCTGGCATGTCTCCACCCTGGAGAACCTGTATAAAAGACAACACGATACGTTCATGAGACTCAACATGACCATATAAGACGCTAGACAATGCGATGATATGATATGAGATGCATACAAGGTTATAATAATGTCATGAAGATGCATCAAGTTATCATTTCAATAATTATTTCATTCTTTGAAACGTTCGTACTCATTCGACTTCATAACTTTCATAGATCACTTCAAATCAAGGCAAATTTCATCAATAACATGCTTAACATATAATTCAAATTGAATACAAGTCATAAAAATCTCAAAAATAGGAAATAATAGGCATTTAGGGTTCACATTCCAAGCATTAGATCATTCATGAGCATAAAAAAGCATCGAAGGCACAAGATCGCATAACTCGCACATATCACGTCCAACGAGCCTCAAATTATGACACGAGGCACATAACTCATGCATAAGACATAATACAAATCAAAATCATGCATCAAGAACTCATAGAATAGCAATACACCGTTAGAAACATTCATACAATGCAAAGGAATCAAGATCGGGGAGGGAAACAAGCAAAACGAACAAAGAAACGAAGAATATGCGGGAACAAGAGAGTCGGGGGGTAACAACCGTTACCCCATCCCTTCACAAAAGTGGGTAACAGCCGTTACCGGGTACAGGGGCTCCCCTGACCTGAGTAACGGCCGTTACTCCCAAGAAGTGAAAAATGGAGTAACGGGTGTTACCTCGTCCAGGGCTGGGAATTTTCGATTTCCAGCCCTGTTTCACCCTTTCAAACACCACAAAATACCCCACACACACACACCACAACATCAAGTCAAGATCCAAGACAATAAATCCAAGAAATAAAAGCTCAAACACGTGAAGAAACGAGCCAAAACACGAACTAGAGCAAGAGAGGTGCAAGTGTGATCAATTTCTCCAATTTTCGCCAACATGATCATTAATGGTAAGTCTTAAAATCCTCAACTATAACATAATACATGATCATAAATGTAATAAGGAAGCTAGGGGAATCTCATTCATGCATTACAACAAGAAAACCAACCAAGGAATCCATGAACTCACAAATCATGCTCAACCCTCCATATATCAAATCTCAAGCAAACCTTGATCAATCCATGCATACCATAGCTTAAATGAAAGAGGGAAGGATTCCATACAACAATCTAAACTTACCTTGAAGAGATGGGAAGGGATAAATGTCTTGAGCTTAGGTTGAAGAAGATGAATAGTGGAACTCTTGGGTTGGAGGGTGCTGCTCCGTTTGCTGCTGTTTTCTCTAACTTTGGAGAATAAATTTGAAATTGAGAGTGTATTGGCTGATGGGGTATGAAGTGTGGAGTATGTGGGCCCTTGAATCACCCAATTTGGAGTTAAAATGAAAGAGTTATGCCATTTTTAGTGAAGGGGAGGTCAATTTAGCCGAGATTAGGGTGATGGGTGAGTTTCGGGCAAATTTTGACGGTCCGAACAATTTTAAAAAAAATATGAGGCTATTCTCATCGAATCCGAATCGTCGATTCGAGTTCAATGGAGATTCGAATCCGAATTCCCGAGCTCAAGATATGCATGCAGGAACGAAAGGTACGTTAAGTGCTCGTTAACCTCCTTTTCGTCACTAACTTAAAATGAAATGAGTATGCATGCCAAATTAAACCCGAAAAATACGAACACATGCACACGCTCATAACACGTATATCAATCACATATTCAAATATTCTCAAATATAAAGAATGCAAAGAATAATCAACTAAATCATATAAAAGCATAATTAAAGGAATTTAAATTGCGCAATTAATATCACATACATCAAACATGTGCCGCTGAAAGATCGGGGCGTCACAATTACAATTGAATTTACGGCATGATTGGTATGATGGAATGGAATGGAATGGAATGAGCATTTCTACGTCCATTCCCAAACCCTTAATTGATACAAAAAGTGATTGGGAATGCTCATTACTGAGGTAATGCCCATTACCACAAACATGGGGTTTATCCATTCCTTAGGTACCCCATGGTATTAGCCATTGTCAATCTCCAAAATTTATGTATTTTTTATGTAATCTCCACATGTGTGTTAAATGTATATTATATTATTATTTTCTATTATTACGAATATATAATCACGTTGAATGTGTAATAAATTATATTAAATTTATATTAAAATAATATAAATATAAATATATTATATATTTAAAAGCACATATTTAATATATTATTTTTTATTTACTTATAAATTCATAGATATGTATAATAAATTAAAATATTTTATAAAAAGTAAATTTAAGACTTATATTAAATTTATTTTTGAAAATCATGTATTACATTAAATATAGTAAAATCACATATA
>JBBMKE010000009.1:21191932-21204385 GCA_037834125.1 Lippia alba | reverse complement strand
CAATACATTTATATATTTATAGTTAATACTAAAAATTACATACTATATATTATAAATATATTGGAACAAAAAATATATTATAAATGACGATCTATATATGATTATCATGCGTAACACGGAGCACAAGCTAGTACTGTATATATATATATATAAGGCTATTTCGTAATGTAACAAAATTCCTTCTTTTGTTTAGTAATTATGAGAGGTTGTAGGGTTGTCAATTCGTTTGACCTATGTTTTGATTTCCATTGTCCAATACCTCCTTCAAATAATTATAATTCAGACACATAAAAACTAAGAATATATTGAAATTATTGTATAACTAGTTGGTTAATAATATATGGCCATGTGTAATCTTGAAAATTAAGAAATGATGCATTTTAATGATTTGGTCCTATGCTAATATAATAAGAAATCTTTTGTTTGAGTTTTTTTTTTTAATACATACATATCCAAGCGAGATTTGAATATGAGACATTTTTCTGAAGAATGAATCAATTAACCAATCGACCCATACCGATAATTTTTGTTTGAGTTGATCACCGATAGGATAGATTTTATAGTCCGATCAATTCCAATCTATAATATTAAGGAAACGTATTAAGATATTCCATGTTCACTTATGTCGTACATGCGGATATTGCAACTTAGATATACCATCTCGAACAATTTAAAATTATTAGTACGTTTTATTTTTCGGAGCTAAAATTGGATCATGCCTCCTAAAAATTAAACAATTTAGTGCATATTTTTTATAAAAAAAATACTGATTTTCATCACATGTAAAATTGGGTCGGGTTTGGATAAATTTGAATTCCATTAAAAAATACATTCAATTGCATGATTTTTAAGATACAATCTTATTTAATTACCAAAAAATATAATATATCAAAATTATTGAATTGCTCGAGTTAGTATACAATATTTACTGAGTTTTTCATATACATTATTGCACACTTCTATCATATAGAGAGAGATTTATTGATTTCAAATGTGGCCTACAAATTACCTAATAGTTATAAAGGCAAAAGCAAGAGGAGTGAGAGGTCCAAGAAATCCTTGTTGGCATAATTATGTTTAGAGGCATAGAGGAAGGATAAAGAAGCATGCATGCGGGTGTTGTGATCTATGACAAGAAAGAAAGAAAAAGGGCACAGACGCACAGTTATGACAACATTCCAGTCAAGCCAGCATCATAATTAGTCAAACCTTGGACTTTTAATTCCTAATCATTATCATTAACAAACATGTCACTAGTTACCATCTCACTTTATTAATTATTGTAAGCACAAAATAATATTAATGATTATCGTTACTATTTACTAGACTAATTGCCTATTGGGGAAGAAATTGAAACTACCTACAGCCCCAACGTGAAAGCCAAAAGCATAAGATGATTTGACATCATCATGGAAAAAGTGTTAGGGAAAAAGAAAAAGAAAGAATGGAATAATTTTGGCCCTACTATGGTAAATTTCATTTTGATTTCTTCGTGAATTTAAAAAATAGTTTTCTATTGTATTTTCTAAAGTTTCATTTAATAATGTTATGATCATTTTATACGAGCTTCCCGCTAGTTTATAACCATTACCATGCTAAATAGCTAACTAAACCACGAGTTTTTCGAGAGTTTAAGTTAGTTTTTAATTAATACTATATTATAGATATAAACTATGCCCCTATTTGGTCCAATTTTTTGAATTAACCAGCTGCACATTACATACACAAATATTATTTTCGTAATTGGGATATGTTTTGTATTATATATATATATATATATATATATATATATATATATAAAATAAAAAAAAGGAAATAAAATTTCCTATTTATTTATCTTTTACAGCACTGTTGGAGGCAAGAAGTGGGAATAGTGGTGTCCGGTGGTCGAGTAATGTTGTCATGTTGATATGTGGGACTTTGCATACCTAGTGCTCCCCCACCAACCCACCTACCTCAAATCCCCTTGCACAATTACACTTACACCCCTCCCCCACAAAAACAAAAAAGAGATTTGAATATATATTATAAAGAAAAAGGTAAATTTAAAATTTAAAGTTTAAAAATCCACAACAGGATATATATAATTACATATGTACTATAGCATATGCGTTCTCCCATTATTTTTTTTTATTCTATCCCATTATTTTTTTGATTCTATAGCCCATTTCCATGTATCGAGCAGGGACGAACCACTTATGATGTAAAACTCTTCGTACCAATAATAGTTGGGTTCCCAGAAACTCGAACTCGAGACCTCTGGTTACGTTATATGTATATAGATTAATATATACCCAGCTATATGTTTATAGATTAATATGTACCCAAATTAAGATTTATACAATCTATAAAATGGGCTTAAAATTAAAATAGGCTTCTCCCCCACCATACGAAAATAAGAACCTCAAAATTGGGCCAAATTGATTAGTAAGAGATGGGCCAGAATCACTGGGCCTATATTAGGTAGGCCGAACTAGCCCAACAAGTATGAGAGCCCATTATGTTCTCTCAATTATTTATTCTTTTTCATTTCCCCTACATGGCTATATCCCACTTATATAGATCTTAGAAACTCAAACACACTAGTATAACAACTGATGTGAATAGGAAAAACTGTGTAAATGATAGAAAGAAATATAGTGAAACTGTGAAAGTTGAGATGTAATGGATGCTGAGCATGTAGTATTTATCGCTCATGGTCTTAAGTTTGAGTGAGTAAGATTGCTTAGTGCTATAAATATGTGTGAGTTTGTGATATCTCAAAAGTATGAGAATGGAGTTGTTAGGAGCCTTTTTATAGCAGAAAGGAATAAGATGTCACGAACTGGAACAGGTGATAACTGGTCAGACAGGTGGTTGAGAAACTTCAGGTACTAGATGTTATCATCTAGGAAGCTTGATATATTTGAATTTAAAGTCTCTCCAGAAGCTTCTCACGTGCTTACCGGGAGGAATAACCTTAAAAAAATCAAGAAAAGTTGTTAGGACTACATTCTACCTTTTGGGCCAACTTGCTAGACCTGGTGACTTGTTGGTCAATTCACCTGTTGAGCAGACCCACAATCTGCTTGCTGCTACCAATTATTATCCATAACCTTAACTGCTTAACTAAACGAATTGGACCATTCATTGAGCAAGAAAATTTTATTTTGCTCTAACATAACAATAATCGATTAAATTACATCATTTGGTAGCAGCTCAATTCTCCAATAGCTTGTCATATTGTTCATCAGTTTTCATTCTTAGACAATTACCGATCAGTCGATCAACCTCCTCTTTTCCTATTTTAGTTTTCTTCAAAGATCCGGCCAATTTAATAGGCGATTTAATTTGATTGCCCTCAAAGTAATGCCATAATAAGACCCAAAATCAAAACGTACGGAAAAAAAATAAAATAAAGTAAACAATACTCACTAATTTACGTGTACCAGAAAATGCATTTTGTGAAAGTCATGGGTCGTGTTGCAATTAAAAAAGAAACATAAGGGCCCAAATTGGGGCCAAGATCCAATCTCACCAACCAATTTTTATTTGTCAAATACGGGCCACCTATCTAGCGGTTGGTAAACTGGATTGGAAGGAAGGCGGTCGGAGTCGAAACACGTGGCGTAATATTATTGGTAAAAAATTATTCGGTTTATTTCACCGAAATCTCACTTTCCAAAAATATTTCTGGTAATAACGATTTCCTTCTTCACGCTCAGGCACATATATACATACATAAATAATACCCGCCGAGAGGTGGCTGCAAAACGCCTCATCCCCAACCCCCAATAGTGAAGCAGAGTTCGGAATTACAGAATTGGTGTACTTGTTTTCCGCTATCAGGTATGATATTTGATGTAAATGTTGAGGATCTGTTGAAATCTGGAGATCTGTTCATGAAAGGTTGAATTTTGTGTTGTTTTTTGATGAACCCTTTTGGTTTTATGCGTGAATGAGTATGTTTTTGTGTGTTTTATGTGGTTTGGATGTGTGCCCGTTTGTGGAAATCGAGGAATTAAGTGTGGTGATGAGTGTATATGGCTTGTGTTTTGCAGGGGAATAGTGGGTCTGTGGCGGCTTTTGGATTGTGGTGAAAAGATTGTTTCTTTGTTTTCTTCTATTGAGGAAGATAGTTGGGTTGAACTGAGAGAAATGGGGTTTGCCCTGTTTTCTCCTTCAACTGAGATTTCGTTTTCTTGTTTAGAGAGCAGGAATTTCAAGTCGGTTGTTCCGAAAGCTTACACTAGACTTGGGGATTTTGAAAAGAAAGACGGACGTGATGGGGTTGTGAAGAAGGCGGTGGTTTCGAGTCATTTGGTACCTGAGCGTCTAGAAGGGTCATATGCGGGCAAGAAACTGTTGAGTGAGCCGTCGTCCAAGTTGGGTTTTGTCCGGACGTTGTTGATTGATAATTATGATAGTTACACTTATAATATTTACCAGGAGCTCTCTGTGATTAATGGATGTAAGTTTTCTTTATTTTCTGCAACTTATGCAGTTTTTCTTCGACATGTAAAACTTGGGTGGCATTGCTATGTATGTTGGGTGATAATAAATGATTTTGTATGATTTGTTTGTTTCATGGGAGGATACATGTTTCAGTTTTGAGATGCATGTTTAATCGGGAGGTTGATGATGTTGGATAACTGAAAAGGGAGGGAATGCAAGAGAATATTGAATCAATTATTACGTGATGCTTCATGCTTTAAAAAAATTGTTAGTGAATTTAGAACTTATTAGTAGAACATATGAACTAGTTTAAGAAACAGTTTGTGGGGGGTTTTTGTGAATTTTGCAAAATCTTTGTATGTTTGTGCGGAGAGCTTCTATGTACAAAATTTCAAAAATAGGGAGATGATGCTGAAACTTGCCCCTCCCATATGTAATATTCCCCATTGAGGAAAGCCTTTTCCTCTATGTGATCAAATCAATTAGATTCATAAATAGGCCCATGCATTAGTTGGTCACAGTTGTCCTTGCAATAGTAACAAAGGCTCTCTGTGATGATAGTGGAAATGAGCTATTGACATACTTTATTTTTCATCGTGATACTATTCAGTGCCTCCAGTGGTGATTCATAATGATGAGTGGTCTTGGGATGAGGCTTATCATTACCTGTACGAAGAAAGAGCATTTGACAATATTGTGATATCTCCTGGCCCTGGTTCTCCATCATGTGCTGCTGATATAGGTTAAATCTGAAATTTAAAAAATTTTCATGTACTTGAAAACTAATTTGTTTTTCATTATGACATGGTTTTCGATTGTGGTGGCAATTTCTTGTGACTACTTTCTTACCGAGCATGAAAAAGATACTTGTTCAACTGCTGTTTTTGATTAGTTTATATGACGTTATCTCCAAATGCTTATATATTAAGAATTTACTTGGTTAAGTTAACCATTGCTAGATTTATCTGTGCTTGAACTCCTCAGGAATTTGCCTCAGGCTGCTATTTGAATGCTGGGACATCCCTATTTTAGGTGTTTGCCTTGGCCACCAGGTAATTTAGTATCCCCAGTTTAGTTGTTAGTAACTTTTTAATAGCATAGTTTTTTTATCCTATTATAATCTGATTTGGTTAAGAAGCACTAGGGCAGTTGATGTTTTCATGAGTTTGCTTGTATATGCACTATTTTTTGTTACCTATTGTTCTGATGATCAACTGAGAGTATGAAATGATGGTGAAATGATTACAGGCTTTAGGTTATGTTCATGGTGCTCAGGTCATTCATGCTCCTGAACCTATTCATGGACGGCTGAGGTAAGACAAGTTGTTTGTATTTCCTTTTTCTTCTCTCGTCACGGTATACGGATGCTACTGTATCAAATATCATTTGGTCCTTGTTTCAACTTTCTTATCTATTTTGAAATTTTGCAGTGATATCGAACATAATAATTGTGGATTGTTTAATGGGATTCCCTCCGGACAAGATTCGGGATTTAAGGTCAGTTCAAAACTGTTATTGACATATATTATATGTGGTACACACATCAGTTACTGTTTCATTTAGTTACTTAACAGAAGCCTTTCCCAAATGATCTTGTGATTATAGTATTTAGTATTTATGGATGTATTCTCAATTATAAAGAGTAGTCTGACATGGTTGTGTCACTTGTGTTGATATATACGTTCTTAGGTAGTGATGCTATCTTTTTCCTTCGTGTAATAACGTGGTGATAACAATAGGAACCATATGTGCATTAATGTGGCGACAATATTGTGGAACAAATATGTGCATTGATATGATGCAGGTGGTCCGATATCATTCCCTTGTGATTGACCCAAGTTCACTTCCTAGGGAACTCATTCCAATAGCATGGACCGTCTCCGCTGAAACAATTCCTTCCACTGGACTCCAAAACTTTGATTCATACTGTGGTGGTTTGGAGAGACGAACTGGGCCTCAAAAGTATGCCAAACCTTCATCAACAAAATCAGAGAATGGTTTGCAATGCCATTCCTCCAGCATGCTGAGTGGAAAAATTCTTATGGGAATTATGCACTCGAGTAGGCCTCACTATGGCTTGCAGGTAGCTTAATTTGGTTATAAGGTTGCAAGATTTTGTTTGCTATTACCTATGTTATCCTGTCATAGGATTGTTGGTTGATTGTTTTCTGAATATCTTGGTTTCAGTTTCATCCAGAGAGCATTGCTACTTGTCATGGGAGGGAAATATTTGAAAACTTTGCTAAAATTACGAAGGACTATTGGTTTAGGTTGAGATCCTTCAGTAGCCAGAGGAAGGTTCATTATGCTGGTAATTTATTTAAAATTTAAGACATATTTACTTCTATTTGGATTTTCGTTCATTCAGTTTCAGCCCCAGATTCTCTCTTATATTCGTTATAGAATTTCTCTCTCCTCCCATTTTTTGTCTTGTTTTGGTATATTTTAGATTTCTATGGTAGTTAAAGGCTTTAAATTTTTCTCAATCATGCATGTTCGTAAGTACCATGGCCTTTCTGTCGCTGAGCAGTGAACTTTACTTAGCATGCATGCAGGTGCCTAACATAACTCGGCTATTTCGAGATGTTGTAAGAAGTAAGTCTTTGGTGAATGGATTTGACAGCACGAAGCATTCGACCATTTCTAACTTAATGGAGCCAAGAAATGTAAGGTTTTTGAAGTTAAAATGGAGAAAAGTTGCATGTTCTATGAGCCAACTTGGGGGAGCAGCAAACATCTTCTGTGAGCTGTTTGGTGAAAATCAAGCAGGAAACACATTTTGGCTGGATAGTTCTTCGACAGAGATGGTTACTCTTTCTCTCTTATTTATGTTCGATTTCCTTTTTTTAAACTAAATTGATAAGATCACTGTTGTGAGAGAAGCAAGTTCTCTCTCCCAAAAAAAAAAAATAAAAAATAAAAAATAAATAAAGAACTATAAGATCTCTGTTAAGGGATTCGGGCTTCTTTCCTGTTGCTAGTGGTTGTAAATCACACTTCTTTTCGTAGCTATATAATCTTTGTCATATACAGTTCCCTTTCCCTTTTTCTTTTTTTAAGTTTTTGTTCAAAAACTTTGTAATATATTATAATTTTTGATGAAGAATGTTCTTGTCTTTGTAGAGCAGAGCTCGTTTTTCATTTATGGGAGGCAAAGGCGGGTCGCTCTGGAGACAACTGACTTTTAGACTGCACAACAAGAGGTGTTACAAGAAGTACTATTGAAATACATAGCCTCATTTTCATTACTTCAACCAAGAATTTTTAATAGTGACCTGTTTACTTAAAATCTCTATTTGTGATGCCAGTGACAGTGATAGGCCAATTATTCAGGGAGGCCATCTATCAATTGAAGATGCTGAAGGTTCGATTAGTAGCACTTATTTAGAAGATGGGTTTTTCGAATTTTTGAATCAGGTAAGTTGTGGCAGGGGACTTTTTTCTAGTGGAAAATAGCCTTATGTACTAATTTCTTTATCTCTGTGCTTCAGGAGCTCCAATCGTTTCGGTATGATGCTTCAGATTATAAAGAATTACCATTTGATTTCTATGGTGGCTATATTGGTTACATTGGGTATGTTAGCCATCTGATTATATTAAGAAATATAGTTAAAAAACTTTACATATTAAATTGAGGTAATTGCATTGGCAGAGACTGAGATTTGACTTAATTACAGAGACTTCCCCTAAGGCTTGAGAAATTATAAAATTTTCTCGACAAACCCTAAGATTTAGTCTAGCACATGCTATTATTATAGTCATGACTATATAATCTTATTTTTATGAGTAATTGTCAATATTAATAGCAAAGTGGGTGGTCCAGAAAAGTTGGTGGTGATGTTATCAAAATTCATCGATCTAAATGTACTTTAAATTCTTCGACAAAGGAAAGTTTCTGTAATTTCTCAAGCATTAGAGGAAGTTTGCGTAATTAGGCAAACCTCAGGGTACGTCAACTTAATTATGCCTTTTAAATTTCAGTTAATTTTTCAATTGTATCCAAGTTTACCACTACATTTCTCCAGTTATGATTCAATCTCGAAGATTGAGGGGGTATTTGTACTTTTGAAACTAATAGGGGGTGTTTGTGTAACTACACAGTTTCTGATTATGTTCTTCTCATGAATGCAGGTATGATCTTAAAGTTGAATGTGGGGCATCGGCAAATCGTTACAAATCAACAACCCCAGACGCTTGCCTTTTCTTTGCAGATAATCTTGTGGTGCTGGATCATCATTGTGATGATATTTATATATTATCTATTCTTGACAAAGAGACAATATCAACTCCCTGGCTGGATGATGTTGAGCAGAAAATTCTGAATATAAAACATTGTCCCTTTAGCGAGTATTTATCCCCTGCATCTCGAGTTCCTGTTGAAGATTCTTTAAGAGAAGGATTTTCATCTCAAAAATCAAGAGAACAGTACATCACAGACATTGAGAAATGTCAGAACTTTATAAAAGATGGAGAAAGCTATGAACTGTGTCTGACCACACAGATGACAAAAAGAGTCGGGGAAATAAATTCCCTGGGACTTTATCTTAATCTTAGACAAAGAAATCCGGCCCCTTACGCTTCGTGGCTTAACTTCCCTAGACAAAACCTCTGTATTTGCTGTTCTTCTCCTGAAAGGTTTCTGAGATTGGACAGAAATGGCGTTCTTGAAGCCAAGCCCATCAAGGGAACCATATCACGTGGTTCATCCCCGGATGAAGATGAACTGCACAAGCTACAATTGCAATATAGGTAATGTAGATATGCAACAATATCTTTCTTGTTAGCTGTTTTATTCTTAGCTTTCTTGTGATATCGGAATGATTTCATATTTGAGTGGGATTCAAATACGTCGAAATGTCCAAAAAGAGCTCAAGAGCTTAACCGAGGAGTTGAAGGATTGGAATCCCTCGTATAAGATTATGGACTTAAAATGCGTTTATTTTGTTGGTTGGGATGTGATGGGATTGATGAGTAAAGAGATGAGTTATGCGATGTGATGGTGGACTAGTCATTCCATGGGGGATGTGGATGAATAATCGACCTTTTATCCAATATCATCCTGGACGTGTCATCAATCCCGAACTTACAAAAATACTAGTAAACATGAGTTTAAGTAGGATTATTAGTCTAATTCCCCCTCATCCTACAAAAGTAAACATGCATTAAACCCAATCTATCAATCTAACCATAGTCCCCAAGGGTATAGGTAAATTGCAGAGACCTTTTGCAGGGGTTTTGTTTAATTTCAGTTATTTCCATCCTTCCCGCTATGAAAATTACTAAAACACTCCTAAGGGTTCTGATGGAAAATGGCGACGTCATAAAAGATGTGGTTGATTTCCGAGTTCACCTCTTGACATATTTTCTTGGATACTTTTCCTGCAGTGAGAAGGACCAAGCTGAAAACCTGATGATCGTTGACCTTCTGAGAAACGACCTAGGACGTGTCTGCGAGCCGGGATCCGTTCACGTCCCTCATCTTATGGAGGTGGAATCCTACGCAACGGTCCACACGATGGTGAGCACGATACGCGGCACAAAGCGGTTGGACCTGACTGCAGTGGACTGCGTTCGGGCTGCATTCCCTGGTGGGTCCATGACGGGCGCACCAAAGTTGAGATCAATGGAAATCCTCGACTCTCTTGAAAGTAGCTCGCGAGGTGTGTACTCCGGGTGCATAGGATATTTCTCCTACAACCAAACGTTTGATCTGAACATCGTCATCAGAACCGTTGTGATACACGACGGCGAGGCCTCTGTCGGGGCGGGCGGCGCTATCACAGCGCTTTCGAATTCCAAGGACGAGTATGATGAAATGGTTCTGAAAACGAGGGCTCCCACGAAAGCTGTTATGGAGTATCAGAGTAATTCCCCAGATGAGACATGATTGAAGACAGCCATGCAATGCAGCGTATGAAGGTTTCTTTTGACGTTGTTTGTTGGTCATTTGTAGTCTACCATATGTAAACAAATAAAATTTTATAGTTGATAATCATTTGGGGTAGTTGAAACGCCAACTTTGAATTGTATTTGGATAAACTATAGAATATAACATTCTTGAAAGTGTAGTTTAAATAGGTCATTTAATTTTTACAAATTTGATGCACTTTATTTATGTATCTTGCCTTTATTGTATTTTAATAATATTGTTATTAAGTTTGAGTTAATGTTTTATAAATTAATGTCTTTCATTTTTTTTTTATAAATTCATGTCCATCTACGGTCTACCTTATTTGACTAGATAATTCCACTTGTTAGCTTATTGCTGTTAATATTTGAATGTTAATTTAGATAACAATGCCTTCGTTATATAAGGTAGATGGACTTGAATTTATAATTTTTTTTTGTCATATATAAGTTGGTGGGGATGTAAAATTAATTGAGTTGGTATTAGACTTTATCAATTTAGGCATGATTAATGCTTTTAATATCATGGTTAAGAAAAAACATTAGGCTAGATTTGTTATTATTTATTTGAGTATGCTTGCTCGTGCCTCTAATTACCTAACATAACCATGCACGCTGAATTATTTATTTCTTTATAGATACGCTTACGCAGTCACATGTAAGGAAATTAATATCCTTAATGATTTTATTTCCCTTTTTCAAATTATTTTCTTTATAAAAATACTACAACTTTGCAACTCACAAATTTAAAATTTACATCAGGTCTAATCAATTCGTTTGTTTTCTATTTTTTATTTTTGTTCTATATCTCATTATGAATTCAAACTGATCGCACGAATCAAATTGTTAAGATATAAAATTTTATCTTATAGCGTCGAAATACTAAACTGTACCACCTAGCATACTTTTTTTTTGGTCAACTAATAATATTTTCATTTTCATATAAATTTGAAAAAAATTAATTAAAGGATATACCATATATGATTGAAATAATTAATTTTAAAAGAATAATTAATGAGAGGTGCAATGCACCACAAATTGGGTAGGTGTTGGTATGGCCATCTCGGTGGGCCCCACTTGGGTTTTCACCAACTATCTCTCTATACAGTATACACCACCTACCTCTCTACCCCCACCCCACCCCACCCACCCTCACGCCATTGTTGTATATATTGGTTTCTCAATTGTTTCAACCACTGAAATTTCTCCCTCCCATTCTCTCTCTACCAAACTCCGGTCAAAATCGGCGTCGGAGTAATGGCGTCATCTCTCTACACCAAACACTTTCTCGGAGCTCCGTCTGAGGCCGCCGGATCCGCGCGCCTCGGATCTCTTCAGTCGTCGTCGTCGGCGGCGCCCAGCATCCAGCTGCCTGCTCGCCGATCCGCATCCAAACGGCTCCGTGAGAATCTCGACGACTCTTCTAATTCCTTCAATTTTAGCTTATTGCAACTTTTGATGTTTTGGTGATGTTGGATAGTGGTGGTTGGTGGCTTTGTTTTAATGTTTTTGGTGTTTCGCTGTCTGTGGTTTTTGAATACTTTTGTTTTTTGGTTGATTGCGTTTATTTCCTGGGGGTGCTGCAATATGCTGGAAGTTGTGATGGTGAAATTTAGAAAGGCAAGGCTCTAAGGTGTGCGTCAGCTGAGTTCAATGTTTTTTTCTTGAAATTTTAATGAAATAAGTGTTTTAGTTTAAGTCTAACACGGTTTGGAATGAGCTTGTCTGAGCTAAAGTTTTGTTGATTTGAAAGGGGACTAGAGTATTTTTTGTTATATCAAGTGTTTGAGCAAGAAGCTAATAAGTTAAGCTTGAAAGACTTTGAGTGGAACTTCACCAAATAACTTCGAATGATCCCCAAACCTTGGAGGGTGAACTTTGTAGGACATGCATAATTGTAATGAAGTTTATATACTATTGAAATGCAATGCATGGGCAGTTGAAGTTATCTTTATGTCTGTTATTAACAGAGATAAAGGCAGCTGCTAACACCTATGGGACTTACTTTCGTGTTACAACATTTGGAGAATCTCATGGTGGCGGTGTAGGGTGTGTGATTGATGGATGCCCTCCTAGACTTCCTCTCTCGGAAGCTGATATGCAAGGAGATCT
>JBBMKE010000009.1:21147883-21164274 GCA_037834125.1 Lippia alba | reverse complement strand
CCAGCTGGAACTGGCATAGGAGACTTGGACACATCAATATGAATCTCATTTCTAAGCTCTCAAAAAGAGAACTCATCCGAGGACTGCCTAAGCTTGACTTCAACAGAGACAAGATCTATCATGCATGTCAAGTTGGAAAACAGACAAAATCATCCTTCAAAAGCAAATCTGGTATCATATATTCCAAACCTCTTGAATTACTTCATCTGGATTTATTTGGTCCCATGAGAACTGAATCACTTGGCAGAAAGAAATATGTTCTTGTCATTGTGGATGACTTCACAAGATTTACATGGGTTGCCTTTCTTGCGCACAAAAATGATGCTATTAAATCATGGGCGAATTACAAATGGGTCTCTGATGTATGTCCTAATTACAAACCAGTCATTTCTATTTCAAAAATTACATACAGACCCCTAAAACCATTGTTTCAATACAAACAGATCCCTAAAAGCACTGTTTCAATTACATATTAACCCCCGATTCTGGACTGATTTGTAATGAAACAATACTTTTAGGGGTCTGTATGTAATTTTTTAAACAAGAAGGACCGATTTGTAATTAGGTCATACCTCAGGGGACCCATTTGTAATTCGCCCTTAAATCATTTATCCCTCTTGTAAAGAGGATTGAAAATGAGAAATGACTCCTTGTGATCAAAATTCGAAGTGATCATGGAACAGAATTTGATGAAAAACTCTTTGCTGAGTTTTGTGATGAGCATGGATACATGCATGAATTTTCTGCTCCCAAAACACCACAGCAAAATGGTGTGGTTGAAAGAAAAAATAGAGTCTTGCAAGAGATGGCAAGAACAATGCTCAATGAATATGAATTACCAAAAAACTTTTGGGAAGAACCTGTTAATACAGCTTGCTATATCACAAATAGAGTTCTTATCCGCCCAAAAGTGATGAAAACACCATATGAGCTTTGGAAAGAAAAAACAGCTAATGTAGCTCATTTTCATGTGTTTGGCTGCAAATGCTTCATACTCAACGATCGTGATAATCATGGTAAATTTGATTCCAAATCCGATGAAGGAATTTTCCTTGGGTACTCAAGTCATAGTCGTGCCTTCAGAGTTTTCAACAAAAGAAAACAAAATGTACAAGAATCAATACATGTGGTGTTTGATGAAGTTGATCCCCATGAAAAAAATCCTACTCATCCACAGCAAGCATGACCTTCCTTCTCTCATATCAGCTCCAGTATTCAATAGAACCAAGTCCATGATGAAACAAATGGTGAGCATTCTAATCAAAACCAGGTACCGGTGGCTGGTATCGACTGCGACAAGTGGAAGCCGAGTGATTCCTCTAACCACATATTTGACACGGACCGCGAGGTCTGGAACGTCCACCAGGATAACGATTTCTGGGACGTCGGTTGGTTCCAGGAGTGAAGGTGGTAGGGTTTGAGGGGCCACGAGTAGATTGTGGCCTGGACGTCGGCACATGAGAGGCATTAGCGATGAGAACAACCAGAGACCCTCGAAGGAGAATTTCATATGCCACCAGTTGACCGTGTAATTTGTGAAATGAGATTGGTTCAGATCTCAGGTTCAACGCAGTAATGATGCTGTGATATTCGGACCCAATGTTCCGGTAGATGATTGCATTGAATTCGGCCGAAGAGAGGGGTCGTCCGGTAGCAGACAATTCATCAGACAAGGCTTTGGCTCGCTGAAGAAACTGTGACACCATCATATCATTGCGTTTGAGTTCTTGAAGTTCAATGTGTAACTGAAGTTGGCGATTTTGGGAGACCGAATCGAAGGCATTGGCGAGAGCTTTCCAGACTTCATGGGATGAGGAGAGTCCAATAACATAGGGAAAAACTTCTTCAAAGATGGAAGAAAGTAACCAGGAATGAAGCATCTGGTCCTTTTTGTACCAGTCCGCATATGCCGGATTAGCAATCTAAGACGTCGAATTCGTCGGATCCGGAATAATTGTGGGTGGTGATTCACCGGTACCATCAACAAAGCCATTCAGGCTTTGATAATTAAGAAGTGGAAGGAATTGCGTCTTCCAGACTAAATAACTTTTGCTGTTTAATTTGATGTTAAAGCTATGGGTAGCGGAAAGAGTGGTGCTTAGAGTGGAGGCGGGGACAAGGGCTGTGGTAGACAAGGCGATGGTGGTGGGCAAAGCAAAAAGGAGAAGAGAAGGAAAAAAAATAAATTAATATGGCTCTAGTACCATGTAAAGTCTCGTATGGAGCCAAAAATTATTTTTATTCATCGATTTATTCAGATAAAAGATACAACCACAATATATACGGGAAGCTAGGGCTACAAAGAATAAGAGAGAGAAAGCTAAATACAAGGAAAAAAGAATATTACAAGAGAGATTTAAGTAAATCAAAATATTTCCTTAGTTATGTAATCTTATTCCTTAACAACAACAAGAGTAAGAGTTGGGTAAGTAATCGGCGGTGCGCGGAATAAGATTGGCACACAAACAGGTTGAGTTTCCCAAAAGACCCGGCAGTCTTCCGCAGCAACCACTCGGGATAATTGTTTGGTTTACCGGCTAACAGCTTGGATAAAATTCAAGAACTTCGTCTTCTGTCACCGGATTGCACATTTCTCTCACAGCTACCTAGTTGCAAGTAATTGGGATTAATTGATTAATTCTAATGGAAAATTACATCTAACTACCATTTATTTAGGCCTAATTAATTACAACGTAGTCCATTATTATTAAAAATTTATATTTTAGTCCGTAACTTTGAAAATCGTTTGTGGTCCCTAAGGTTCCGTTATGTCATTCAAAAAATACCTCAATTTGTAAATTCATAATTTGTAGGGATCGTTTCTTACATTTGTAAGCTTTAGGGATGATTTTATAATTTTGGTCATATATTCAATGTAACACTCATAAAGCTGTCAGAGACATAGTATACTTTTCAAATTCCGTTAAGGGACCTCAGACCAAACAAGATTTATTGGGACTAAAATATAATTTTTCGATAATAATGAATTGCATTGTAATTAGACCTAAATGCAGGGTAGTCAGATGTAATTCTCCCTAATTCTAAAATAAAACAGCATACATGCATGTATATACTATATACTCGCATTATATGGTAGTAGCAGTAATAATTACATGGACATTGTGGGGTGTGGCACGACTCGGCGAACAGTAAGTCCTCCGCACTCATTAGTTGCGAGACTACGATTGTATTAGGAACGGGCAGCTAAGAGACGGGGGAGAACTGGCAGGGTGAGCTGAAGAGACGTCGGATTTGGGTGCACCAGTCGGGATTTAGAGCCCTATAAGCACCAGCAAAACCTTCTCTATATAAACGGTACGTATCCGAAATTAATCTGTCGAATTGGTCGGATCTGATGGACGTGCAGGTTTGTTGCTGCGCGGTGGCGTTATTGGTGGTTGCTGCATGTTATGAGGAACATTGCAGAAACTACTGCCAATGCGGATGAGTAGTACTTGTTCATATTTCACAGACCAACACAGGAAAGAAGAAAGAAAGAAAGAAAGTTTGTTCAAAAATAATAATCTATATATATATAATTCACAACCCTTGAGACTATCCACGTGTATACTAATGTGGATAGTCTTAATAATTTTTGAAAATATCTTATTTTTTAAATAATTATTTAAAAGATGTAATGAAAATAATATCCAATAAAATTTTAAGTTTGATATTTATATCTTTAAAAAAATTCCACTTAATTCTCATAATTTATTACTCACATATATTTAAATTAAAATTCAAGTACAAAAGTAAATTTGTTTTACAAAATGCCCAACAAAGTTATCCTGAGAAATTCTCAATGAAAACTTGTTACTAAACAACTATTTAAATTCAAAACTCAAATATTAAAACAAATTATCAGATTACAATGTTTATCCAAATAATTTTCTTATCTTTTAATTTGAACTCAAATTTCAAGTTTATCTTATTATTCAATATTTTATATGTATAATTTTCTTATCTTTTAATTTGAATTCAAATTTCAAGTTTAACTTATTTTTTACGTGTTTTTAGTGTAACAAATTTCTCTATCAAATTTAAATTCAAATTTTAAGTTTATCTAAATCTTTAATCTTTAATATCTAAATATTGAATTTAATTTTTTTTTTAAATTTTTAATTAGTGCTTATATATATATATGTTCATCAGTGTGTTGACCTTCACTCATTTTTAATCAAAAAAAATGAGTGTCTCTAAAGATTTTTTCATACAACTAATTTGAATTATTCTCCTTCCAACAATATGCAAATGATTTCTACGATTCCAGTATACAAATGACTTCTACAATTATTATGTTCCAGTATGCAAATGATTTCTACGAATTATTCTGTTCCAGTACGCAATCCGAAAGTTTCCAGTATGCAAATGATTTGTAGGTTAAATTTATTATTCTGTTTTAGTTTTTATTATAACTTTGTATATATCTTCTTTGTTTATAGTTAACGACCTTATTGAAATTTTATGTTTTTTAATGATTTTTGTGTTTTTAATGTCTATCATAGTAGTTCGTATTTGATTGAATTATAAATTTACAATCTTATTAATACATGAATTAGTTTGACTTTATAAAATCATTTTATATTCTCAGTTCATGTTTCAATACTTTTTTAATTTCTCATCCTACAGTTTTACACTTTAAAATTGATTATAATTATTAAAAAAATATTTTTTAATTTATAATTTAATATTATCTAAAAATATATATAACTTAATTTTTTATTTATTTTACTATAAATAATTGTATACCGTGCCTTGGCACGGGTTTATAACTAGTTATATTTATTAGTTCAATTTGTAGTGTGTATTGAGGTGGTTATCGTACATGAAGACGGCCTTTTATAGTCTCTCGTCATCGATTAGCTAGACCCTAAGCTATTAACTTAATCGATATTATTATTTAAATTGCTCATGAGATTGTGAAGAACGATTATAAGATTTAAGTATGGAATTGTAATCCAGGCCGATGTATATAAAATATTAGTTCCGCCCCTCATATATACCACACAAACGCAAAAAATATAAAGATAGAACAGCAATTCAAGCGTCAAGTAAACAAATAATAATTAGAAATATCCATAAATGTAATGAGGCAAAAACAATTTCGATAACATGGAACAAAGAATCCAAAAATAAGTAGTAATTTGCGATTGGGAGTTGGGACACCCATTTCTAAATATTGTAATGTCCACGAGATTTAAGAAAATATTAGACTTAAAAATATGAGACTGCAATCGAATAAAAGAACATTAGAATAAATTTCCAAATCGAATATTAGACTTAGTAGCAGTACTCATGTTCACATTAATCTAATATAAATTAATTGCTTGCATTATCATCATGTGTATTACTTAAATACTGTGGAAAATTGTAATTTTGAGACTTTAAGGTATCCTAATTTGCATTTTTGAAACCTAATTTTGTCTTAAAGAAAAAAATGAAATACGAACAACTGCACTTCCACCTAACTATATGATCGAGGGTGTTCAATTTGATTAATATGTTTATGATCAATTAACTATATGTTTCTATAAATGCATAATCTGATTATGTTCGTATTCTTTCTAAATAGATTCAGATGGGTACGAACATTAAATTTTCGATTATCCCTGTACGATGGTAAAGTCAAATTTCCACAAATTAATAGTAATTTTTTTAAAAAAAATAATAGTAAATTGAATATTGTGGTTGGGCCTAGTCAAATAACCAGCTTATTGGCCCAAAATAAATGGATTGTTGGCCCAATTGATTACCCATCAGGCGAACTTCCAGCTCCAACTTTTAAGTAGTGATTTGAAAAAATGGAGCTGACTTTTTTTTTTTTTTCCTATAACCTATTTATATGATGCATCCCGACCGATTGCTTAGGTATAAAATTTATGTTATTATTAATAGTTATGTTTTCAAAATTTTGAGCGCAAAACTTGATTAAATTAATATAACTTCAAATTATTAATCTATATTAGTTGTTCAAAATTATGGAGAGACATTAAAAGTTTATTTATTTGTTGGTTTTGTTGTAATTTGTTAAGCAATTAATGCAAGATGGGGAGGGGTTAATCCTTTTAAACAAAGTGAGGTACTTTCGAGGGTTTCTTAAGGGATGGGCAATGAATTGCTTTGCTTGCACTCATCATTACCTAATTTCACCCATCTTCATTTCTCCCAATATTCTTTCTTATATTAGTACTATTATTAACTTTTTTATCTTGCATGTTGACCCACATGTACTTGTTATGGCCAAGTTAAATAAATTTTGGATTATTCCAAATCTTGACATGTATATTGAAATTTTAAATTTTATTGATTTGATATCAAAATCAAACATGAATCACACATTTGGATGAATCAAGTCATATCTTTGAATGAATCATATTATAATTAGGTTTAAATGTAATATTAAAAAGAAAAAGAAAACCTAGCAAGCTGCCTTTCTTTTTCTTTAAAAAATCCTATAATGATTTTCGATTTTCGTGTCAAGCAAGCATCAATACCACACACCACTCTTCCGGTTCTTCACCAAAAACAAACCCAAAAAAGGAAAAAAAAATAATTCCTCAAAACTCTATAAGGAAAAAGTAAAATTCCATTTCATTCAAAAACAGTCAATGTTGTATAAAAATTCAAGAATCACATATCTAAATCTCAAAAATAATATATTTTGTGGCAAATGATCCCAAATATATTATTTTGAAATCTAAATACATTATTTTTGGAATTTAGATACGTGATTGTTGAATTTTCTCACTTTTTGGGAAGTGAATCGAATTCAGGAGGAGTTTTCAAACATTGTTCCAAAAAAACCTTCATTTGTTTTAAATTTAATTTCACATTTTACTTAATTAATTAAAAAGTTTTGCTCGTCTCCTAACACTCTTTGTTTATTTAATGAGATTATTTATCGATTGTGAATTTCCCTTAATTTTGGAAGTAAATAACATTCTTTGAAAATGGATATGGGGATAAGTTCTCCACCGCCGACTTCCTTGGCTCCAGGGTTCAGGTTTCATCCCACTGATGAAGAATTGGTGAGATATTATTTGAGAAGAAAAGTTTGTGGGAAGCCGTTTCGATTTGAAGCAGTTACAGAGAATGATGTTTACAAATCTGAGCCTTGGGAGCTTGCTGGTAATTAAAGATACAATCTTTTTATGTCATTTTTTGTGAGATTGTTGTTGCATGATATGATTTTCATTTCTTGCTTTGTTTATTGAATTTCCCTTGGCTTGTTGATATGTTTTTTGGTGTAAAGTTGGAGTCTTTGAGAAATTAACACTTGGGTTTTCTCCCCTTAGTGATGATGAGTTGAGATTTGGATGTGTGTTTTTATTTGGGATTTTGAAAATTGAAATATAGGTGGAGAACTAGCTGTAAATAAGTTTGTGTGGTCTTCTTGGTTGCCCATTTTGAATCTGTATGCTGTTGTAACATGCCAGAAATCGGGTGCAAGTTTTCAATGTAAAAATGTTTAAAGTTGAGATTTTTACAAGTTGCGATGTACTGAGTGTGTGAATTTTGAGTAAAGGTTTGGAAAGATTATGTAGTGATTAACAGAGGATATGTAAATGTGGATGCTTGAATTTCATGGATTCTTGGCTCTTCCATTTGTATATGCAAACTTGTATTTCTACTGTGGTTTCTTGAATATGGAGTTTCCCTTTGGATCATCAACAAATTTCTTATATGTCTTTGCCTTCAAAAGATTTTTCCTCGCTGAAGACGAGAGACCTAGAATGGTACTTTTTTAGCCCAGTAGATAGGAAATACGGCAATGGATCCCGCCTGAATCGCGCCACTGGCAAAGGTTATTGGAAAGCCACTGGAAAGGACCGTTCTGTTCGTCATAAAAACGAAATGATAGGAATGAAGAAAACACTCGTTTTCCATAGCGGGAGAGCTCCAGATGGCCAGAGAACGAATTGGGTAATGCATGAGTATAGGCTTTGCGATTCGGAATTGGAACGAGCTGGTGTGTCACAGGTGTGGATTATGCATGTTTTTTCTTTTTTCTTCTTTTTCTGAAACTTTTTTTTTTAACACTTTTAAAGTTATGGGTCTCAAGAGAAATGGTTTTATGTCGTGGGGAAAAAGGATGCGTTTGTGCTGTGCAGAATCTTCCAGAAGAGTGGTCTGGGCCCACCGAATGGGGACCGGTACGCCCCTTTTGTTGAAGAGGAATGGGATGAAGACGCTGCGCTCATGGTTCCTGGAGGAGATGCTGAAGATGACGTGGCCAATGCTGATGAAGCACGAGCCGACTGCACTGATCTTGACCAGGTTCGTTTCTATCGGTTTGGTTGGAATATCGCATTAATTCTAAAGAGTTCACCATTTTCTTTCAGCATCGAAATGAGAAAGATTCGTGTCACGTGGAATTAAATGCCTATGTTTCTTATTATGGATAATTTCCCATCTCACACGCTCTTGCAAAAACTTCTTAAAGTACACGGTGTCGGTGATAAAAGCTGAAGCTACGACGAGATTCATCCTTTTTATAACTTCTTATAACCGGTTTAAAACGGAGTCTTACTGTTAGGGATTTAGTCTTACACAAAAAAAGCCCTTGAAATATTACTTGTCAAGGAACACTTGTGAAACCGTACATCCTTCAAATTCTGTGTTATACCCACCTCATTTTGCATCTCATAATGTGTTATGATAATCACACTGCATCCGAGGTTTCACCTAGTTACACTAAACTTCCCAGAAAGATTGAAAATTACAGAAACTGCCCATGTCAAAGAATTATACTACATCTGGATGGGTCGATTGATTTTGACTACATCTATCTCTAATATTTTATAAATACCCTGCTCTGTCATTGACACTTACCAGACAATATTTGATTTTAGATTCACGACTATAATAGCATGCAGTAGACTAAGCGTTAGGTTATGTCAGGGGAAGTATTTGTAATTTCTCAAACCCTAAGGGGAAGTTTGTGTAATTATTTCTATCGTATTTTATCCTCGAGAAATTACCCTTCAATTATAACATTGCTCTTCATTTTTTATCAATCTTCGAAAATTACTTCGCAGGATACTCAACCCCTAAGCATAGCTCCACCTCAGATCGACAATCCAAAGGAGTCACATGGTCTTCCTTTCACGTGCAAGAGGGAGCGGTCCGGTGAGCCAGGACCTCCTGATCCATCCCTCTCCTTATCTCAAACTAAAAGGTCTAAGCACGACGATCCCAACTCAAGCCATGCAAATGGGTCGGAAGATTCAACCACGAGTCAAGATCCACAAACATTGATGATGACGAAAAGTATTATGGAATTCCCTTTGTTACAACAACCTAACGAGGGGCCCAAGGAGAACCATACGGTCAAATACCTCACCCTCGATTCCTCCAACTTGGAGAAATCCGTCCCCCCCGGTTACCTGAAATTTATCAGCAATCTAGAGAATGAGATCCTCAATGTGTCTATGGAGAAAGAAACATTGAAGATTGAGGTGATGAGAGCTCAAGCAATTGTCAACATTCTTCAATCTAGGATCGACTTTTTGACCACAGAAAACGAGGCTATGAGAAGGCGCGCCTAGGAAGGGCAGTTATGCACGCGCACTTTCCAGCAACATTTTCTCGTAGTAGGGTGTAGTACTCATAATCTCCACAGCAATGCACTTTTTGTGATCTACGCATTGCTTCAGGGGGAGGATGAGTCGTTTGAAACATTTTAGGACGGATTTAGAGGTGTTTCCCGGTTAGAATTAAATCCCTCCTTAGTTTTTTCTCAGTTCGAACTATGAATCTGTCGACGATGCTCGATTTCTAGTATGAATAACGATTTAGATTTGGCCACATTTACGCTTCACCAAGAAACTATGGTATAGTTTCTTCATGTGCATTGGTCAATGGTCAATATTATGACCTTTTCTAAGATCAAAAATGAGAAAAGATGTCTTTTGTTGAATGAAAAGAGTGTTGAGATGATCATATTGAATAGCAAGAAATGTCAAAAGTTATGGCAGATTGGTAATATATTCTCAATCCAAGGGTAAATATGTAATTTCGTATAAGCAAATGGTTACTTCCCAAGAAAGGAGGAGGTGGCGTGAGTCAAACCACAAATCAAAAGTGTGGCATCAGCACTTGCTGGCGTAGGCACTTGCGACAATGTTTCTCCTATCGCCACGCCGGTGTACAATTTTTCCAGTGGAAGGTACAAGACATGGTGGAAGCATAAATAAGCGTGGAAATAGTAAAAGATATCACCGCCTAAAATCCGGGTCAAATATACAGAGCATCCATCTTTATCCAAAATAATATAGGTTGATAAATAGATTATATAGATATCTTTCGATCAATGTTTTGGGAAAATAAATTTTGTTATCGAAATTTTGCGGATTTTTACAATTTATTATTTTAATAAAAATAATTAATCTTTATATTTATAATAAATTGCCATATATATATATATATATATATATATTTAATGAGTATGACGAAAAAATATAATACTTTGACATGTTTATAAAACATACACGTCAATTGCATTTTTACTAAAATCATAAAAAGAATTTTAAATGTCTGTCTGTTACAAATACAAAAATTAGATGATGGACCGTCTGCAATAAAATTTTTTTGGGATAATAAATTGCAAAAATGTACATATTCTGATGGCGAAAATCTTTCTTTCAAATGATTAAAATATTTTAGTTAAATTATAAACTATGAATTATGAGACACAAATACAAATCGTAATACAAGTATGTTGATAATGATATGGATTTTTAAGATTAGATTTTTTTGAATTTTTTATGTAAAGTATGTGGAATGACATAACATTAAAAATAGTAAGATATATAAAATTATTTTAATTATGAAATAGTTTAAGGAATATATTGAATCTCTCAATTAAATTTCTTTTAAAAGAAAAAAGCGACTTGGCCCGTTTCTCACGGAGCTACCCGAACCCCGCCGTGACGGAGAAATAACATCACAGCCCCGTCACGGGAGCATGCCCTAACGAACCCCCAAAACCAATAAAGACACTATTTTTCTTGTCGTGCAAAGTCTCAACACAACAATGGCGACGCCGTCCTACCCAGTCCACTAATTGAAACCTCAGAATTCCTAATTGAACCCTAATTTCTCGATTAATGCATGGCTGTTCAATCAAGAACTGCTTAGAATTCCTAATTGAACCCTAATTTCTCGATTAATGCATGGCTGTTCAATCAAGAACTGGCAAGAAGAAGGCGTCGAGTAACCTGGCACCGGGTTTCCGGTTCCATCCTACGGACGAGGAATTGGTGCGCTATTATTTGAGGCGAAAAGTTTGCGGGAAATCTTTTGTCTTCGATGCAATCACGGAGACTGATGTTTACAAGGCTGAGCCATGGGATCTTCCTTGTATGTCCCTCTTAATCGAATCCTTTTTAGTATGCGTGTTGATGTGTTTGTTGTTCTTCTGGGATTGATCCATGGAAGATTGGGTTTTTGGCTATTTCGTGGATTTTTATTTTTATTTTTGGTTGTTGGATGGGGGTGATCTTTGGATGAATATTGGATATAGTTAGTGGGTTTTTTATTTTAGTGCTGTGATTACGGATAGATTGATGGATGGTGGTTTGTTTACCGTACGGGTTGTATGAATAGGTGAAATTCTTGGACGTATTGTGTGGGGATATTCTTAGAGGTGCATTTGCGTATATGGGCTGGCTTTGGAGATAAATTGAATCATCAGAAGGGGAAATAAGTCCAATTTGTCTCTCATTTCTATTTGCAGGTCAATTTCACATTCTTATGTAAATTTTCTCAGACAAGATTCACTGTATTTCCATATACATATCCATGCCTTGTGTATGATCAAACTGTATGTAATTCATATAGCACATGGAGCAGCTTGATATTTGTTGATTTTCATATTACCCAAACTTGGAGTGACTTCTGATTGTGGATCGTTCTATAGGCATGTCGAAACTGAAAACCAGAGATTTGGAGTGGTATTTCTTCAGTATACTGGATAAGAAGTATGGCAATGGAGCAAGGACTAACCGGGCAACTGAAAAAGGGTATTGGAAGACAACAGGTAAGGACAGAGCTGTTTACCATAAAAGTCAGGTTGTAGGAATGAAGAAAACTCTCGTGTATCATTGTGGACGTGCACCGAAGGGTCAGAGGAGTAATTGGGTCATGCATGAGTACAGGCTTGTTGATTTAGAGTTGGAGAGAGCTGGAATTCCTCAGGTGATCGTCTGAAATGGCACATGAGTTTTTATAGTTCTGCACAGAGACATGCTTTTAGTTGGGAGCTTTAACATGGATGAAGAAATGGCCGGGAAACTTGTACATTGCGTCAGGGTAGGTCTGAAGGAAGAAGATATTATTACTGATTACAGGTTATGGATGTTGATGCAAGTTCGGAATCATTTGGAAAAGAACTAATGGCTTGAGATAACATCTTCGCCTTCAGTCCTATTACTGTAATAAGCATTGTAGCCATTTCTATTTTGAAAGTAATTTATATGTTATTGCTCATCTTCCTTGATATGGTCATTGAAGAATGCATTTATTGGGATATGTGCTGTTATTGCAATTCATTTATGTCATTTATTCTTATTGGTATAACTTTTCTTGGGGTTAGGAGGCCTTTGTACTCTGCCGAATCTTTCAGAAGAGTGGTTCGGGGCCCAAGAATGGTGAGCAATATGGGGCTCCATTTGTCGAAGAGGAATGGGATGATGATGAGTTGGACTCTGCTTCTGAAGATGAGGCAACGGAGATAGTTAATTTTGGTGATGATACCTGTCTGAACAGCCATGATCGTCAGCAGGTTATTGCTCTTACTACCGCAATATAATGTTGTTTAGTAATTGATATTGTGATGCAAGTGAAATCTTGTTCTTCTTATCGCCTGTCCTATGGTTGTATCTATACTCCATTATTAAGCGCGAGAGGCAAAGGTCGTCTCTTGGACTTGGTCTCTAAATTCTTTTATTTAATTAATTTATTTTTTTCCATCACATACATAACGTGTTTATCAATCTACTATTTCTACTTTTCTCTCACCCCACTTTTATTCACTTTTTTTTTCTTTTTGAATTTATATTTTAACTATTTCCTATTAATATACAATTATTAAATTTACATTAAGATAAATAAAATTTAAATAATAATATTTTATCTTTGCACACGCATAGAGTGTGTAGAATTACTAGTTTGTATGAATGGATGGTGCAACATGTAATGAAACTTAATATATGAAAGCCTTCCTCATGTTTACGTGTTTCTTTGTGCTAGATAACTGGATCGGATGTTACTTCACACTCTGTTCCGCTCCTGTTGAACTTCCCATCTGCCGATGGCAGCTGTGTTGAGGAAACTACAGAGGCTTTCGATAAAACTGTGGATATTACTCCAGTGAAGCACGAGTGTATTGGTGAATGCAGCAAATCTGACGATTCTGATTACATGAATTACTTACTCAATGAACCATTCCTGGATTCCTTTGATAACCTTGAATATGATGGTAATGGAGGATTCATTGAAGCTAATGATCTCTCTAATCCTGTTGAAACCAATACGTCTGCTGCTGTTGATATGCTCGACGAGTATCTTACATTCTTCGATGCCAAAGATGATAGCTCTCTGTTCTTTACATATGATCCTCCTTCCGCGACTAGTGAAGCTGCCATTCCTGATCAATCCCTTCCTCATAAGGTAGTTTTACACTCGTGAATTTCCCTTCTTTTTTTTTTTTACCATTTTTCTTCAAAATATTTATATTCCAACTTGTTTCTCAGGAACCAGGCAAAGGAACTGAGCTAGGTAATTTACCAAACGCACAAGTTATTGACAATAAAAAAGTTATCGACAATAAAAACAATAACGCAGCATCATCCTCGGGTAAGCAAGATTCGGAAAAATATCAGTCAGGTGCTAAAACTCATCCTAGTTTTCCTCATCCACATCCTGATATATATATATATATATATATATACACATTTGGTTACCCTGCATTTAGGCCAAAGTAGAATGCAGTCCATCATTATCGGAAAATTACATTTTAGTCCCTATATTTCTTGTTTTCATGAAATCCATCAACGAATTTTATAGAAGTACACTTATGTTCCTGAAACTTTTACGGACTGTTACATTTAATATATGATAAAAAATGCAAAATCATCCTAAAAGTTTATAAAAATTAGGCCTAATTAAGAATATTAACAAAAGTTAGGGACTAAAATGTAATTTTTCAATAATGATGGACCACGTTGTAATTAGGCATAAATGCAAGGTAGTTCAATGTAATTATTCTATATATAAATATACTGATGCAAAATTTTATCTTGTTTTCGTGTGTTTCAGATTTCCAATATCCGTTTATCACAAAGGCTAGTAAAATGTTGGCCAATATCCCAGCTCCTTCGGCATTTGCTGCAGAGTTTCCTTCCAAAGAAGCAGTCCGTCAGCTCAACTCTCTCTCTCAATCCTCGAGTTCGGTTACCGGCATGATTCAAATACAAAACACGAATACAGTCAGTAACCGGAGGAGCCGGTCTCCAGCCAAGAACGAGAATCTGAACATTATTCTTTCTTTTGGTTTTTCACAAAGTGATGATGGCTCGTCCAGCTTGGTTTCGAGTTTCAGCATTCGTCCAGGGAAGACTGTTTCGACAATCTCTAGCAGCTGGTTTTTCTACTTACTCGTTTGGGTCCTAATTCTTTCCATTAGCTTGGGACCTTCATATGTGCCAAGTGAGGCCTCATATAGTTACAAACATGCTATTATATGTATTTGATCTTAAATAGGTCTTTTTTCATTTATACTTCTCAGTAGTTAGGATAATTTGGTGGGAGATGATCCTTTTAATAATCCTACCGCAAATACTGTTTCAGATTTTTCCAGAACTTGTGTTCATGAAGAGATTATTTGTGACAAGATTTTGGTAACAGGGTTGGATTGTTATTTTATTGATTAAGATCTTCGTTTCTTAAAGCGAAAAGAGCTAAATGTAACAATTGTTTAGTTATCCTTGGGATGGATGACTACACTTTAGCCTAATTATACAAATTTTCAGGTTGTCTGAAATTTTTATAATTCTTTTTTTTCCAATTAATTTAGATTGTATCTGGATGGATTGCCGAGTATTTATGAAATTTTATTTTGGCAACTTGGAAATAACATAACCTCATAAAAAATCTGTTTACAAGCCAGAAATACATTCTATAAGCATATCGAACACAGAAATACAAGTAAACAGGGAGAGATTAGGAAAATGGGAAGCCAAAGGAAATGAAGTTCAAAATTTATCTAAGGGGCTCCAATTGCCCCCATTTATTTTAGTACAAACTCTTGGTTTAGCAGATACTATACTACATAATCACAGGAAAACAATGGCATCATATTGGATAAGGGTTTCTTGTGAGGTTAAGTGGTTCTACATTTCTCCTGGAAGCATTGTATCACCGGGAAGATCACAAACGGCAATGCCCTGACGGGAGGAAGTTGCACGCAAGGTTACAAAATGCCACAAAGATTCATATAAAAGCTCATAGATAATTCGACTGCGCAAGTGGAAATTTCAAATTGTACCTCTCCGGTAAGATGGGCTACACATTTCTGCTCAGCAAGTAGCTCAGCTTCCGTCTGCAAAATATAATATTTACGTGAAGTCTTAATTCAAGTGTCATTTATTCTATCTTTACAGATCATAAATTGATGATTCGAGGGGGGTTCTCAATAAAATGAAAGAGGATACCTTCATGATTCGATTCCAAAGCCAGTCGTCGAATATTACATCCTTGACTAGTTCATAATCCCCGTCTCCCTAAGAATACCAGAATTAAATGTCAGAATTTTTATTCATGCAAAGATCAGCCGAGGAAGTGTTATTACTGCAATACTGAAGATAATACGTACCTTAGATCTGCATGGCATGCTGAAGACAATACCCTCTGCAATACCGTAAGGATTTCCAGTAGTATAAACCTAAGTTTCATTGAAATTTTATAAATATTAGATATATGATGAATGCCGAATAAAAATGAATGAACGGGGTTATTGGAACTTAAAATGTAACTCATGAAACATGAATATATTTCAGGACAATTACACTGGCATACCCTAAGGTTTGGCCTAATTACGCAAACTCTCCTTGAGGTTTGAAAATAACAAAAACATCCCCAGGCATATCTTGAGGTATTGTAGTCATAAAACTTCAAATAGAAATACTAACAGTAAGTGTCCAAGGACATGATATGGTATTAAAAAATAGCTAGAAATAATATCATCAAAACTCATTGATCCACATGTAAATTTCCAAATTTTAGGGGAAGTTTGTGTAATTAGGCCAAAACTCAGGCATGTCAGTGTAATTATCCCTATAAGCTAATGAATGCCAATAGTATAGACTACTTAATGATGTTAAACTCTAATG
>JBBMKE010000009.1:21134707-21147783 GCA_037834125.1 Lippia alba | reverse complement strand
GGAGATGCTGAAGATGACGTGGCCAATGCTGATGAAGCACGAGCCGACTGCACTGATCTTGACCAGGTTCGTTTCTAAGGTTTTGGTTGGAATATCGCATTAAATCTAAAGAGTTCACCATTTTCTTTCAGCATGAGATGAGCTAAGTGAGAAAGATTCGTGTCACGTGGAATTAAATGCCTATGTTTCTTGTTATGGATAATTTCCCACCTCAAGCGCTCTTGCAAAACTTGAAAATTCTTAAAGTATACAGTGTCGTAATAAAAGCTGAAGCTATGACAAGATTTTATAACCGGTTTAAAATGGTGTCTTACTGTTAGGGATTTAGTCTTGTACAAAAAAAAAAGGAAAGAAGAAGAACCTTGAAATATTAATTGTCAAGGAAAACTCGTGAAATCTTACTTACTTCAAATTATGTGTTATACCCACCTCATTTGCATCTCATATTGTGTTATGACAATTAAACCGCACCTGAGGTTTCACATAGTTGCACTAAACTTTCCCAGAAAGTTTGAAAAATACAGAAACTACCCATGTCAAAACATCTGGATGGGTCGATGATTTTGACTACATCTATCTCTAATATTTTATAAATACCCTCTCTGTCATTGACACTTACCAGCCAATATTTTATTTTAGATTCATGACTATAATAACATGTGTTAGACTAAGCGTTAGGTTATGTCAGGGGAAGTTTTTGTAATTTGTCAAACCTAAGGAGAAGTTTGTGTAATTATTTCAATGGTGTTTTATCCTCTGGAAATCACCCTTCAATTATAACATTGCTTTTCATTTATGATCAATCTTTGAAAATTAAATGGCAGGATACTCAACCCCTAAGTATAGCTCCACCTCAGATTGACCATCCACAGGAGTTGCATAGTCTTCCTTTCACGTGCAAGAGGGAACGATCCGGTGAGCCAGGACCACCCGATCCGTCCCTCTCCTTATCTCAAACTAAAAGGTCTAAGCACGACGATCCCAACTCGAGCCATGCAAATGGGTCGGAAGATTCAACCACGAGTCAAGATCCACAAACATTGATGATGACGAAAAGTATTATGGAATTCCCTTTGTTACAACAACCTAACGAGGGGCCCAAAGAGAACCATACGGTCAAATACCTCACACTCGATTCCTCCAACTTGGAGAAATCCGTCCCCCCTGGTTACCTGAAATTTATCAGCAATCTAGAGAATGAGATCCTCAATGTGTCCATGGAGAAAGAAACACTGAAGATCGAGGTGATGAGAGCTCAAGCAATTGTCAACATTCTTCAATCGAGGATCGATGTTTTGACCACAGAAAACGAGGGTCTGAGAAGGCGCGCCTAGGAAGGGCAATTATGTACGCGCACTTTTCAGCAACATTTTCTCGTAGTAGGGAGTAGTACTCAAATCTCCGTGGCAATGCACTTTTTGTGATCTACATATTGCTTCAGGGGGAGGATGAGTCGTTTGAAACATTTTAGGACGGATTTTAGAGGTGTTTTCCGGCTCAAATGAAATCCCTCCTTAGTGTAGTCTTGGATCGAACTATTAATCTGTGGACGATGCTCGATTCTCATCCGAATATTGGTTTAATTTTTGTCACATTTACGCTTTTTCCGGTGCATTACTTAGATTTGTCAATGCTATGACCTTTTCTAAGATGAGGAATGAGAAAGATGGCTTTTGTTGAATGAAAGAGTGTTAAACATGATCATATAATTGAATAGCAAGAAATGTCAAAAATATGATAATTTGATAAATAGTATATTTTCAATCCAAGGGTAAATATGTAATTTCGGATAAGCAAATGTCAATTTACTTCCCAAGAAAAGAGGAATATCCTCTTACCTGGCGTGAGTCAAACCACAGACCAACAGTGTATGCTGACGTAAGCGCTTGCGCCACCACATAAACTATGTTTCTCCTATCGCCACGCCGGCGTACAACCTTTCCACAGGAAGGTACAAGACATGGTAGCTAAATAAGCGTGGAAATAGTAAAAGATAGTATCACCACCAAAAATCCGGGTCAAATATCCGGAGCATCCATCTTTATCCAAAATAATATGTGTTGATAGATATCCTTCTATTAATGTTTAAAATATTTGAATTAAACGTGGATACGATTATACGATCATAATTTTACGGACACGATATAAAATGACACCGATATGTGTCGATGCGTTGACGTACTTTTTTTAAGGATTTTTATATAATTTTACAAATACGACGCAATATAATTATGTTGATATAGAATTTTTTAAAAATATTTATGCATTATAAATTATAAAATGTATAAAAATATTTTAAATATGAAATAAATTTAAGGAATATTTTGAATTTTCTAATTAAATTTATTTTAAAAATAATTATATCTGATTGTCCTGCATTTAGGCTTAATTACAATACAATTCATTTTATTAAGAAATTATATTTTAGTCCCAAATATTGAGAACCACTTGCAGTCCCTATGATTCTGTTTTATCATTCAAAAATACTCCTGATTTATTATTAAATTCATAATTTGTTGGGATCATTCTGTTTATATTTATAAATTTGGGGGATGATTTTATAATTTTGGTCATATATTAAATAACACTCATAAAACAGTTAGGGACATAAAGTATATTTTTATAAATTTCATTAATGGATCTCAGTCCAAATAACATCTATAAAAATTAAAATATAAATTTTCGATAATAATAAATTACATTGTAATTAAATCGAAATACATGGTAGAAAAAATATAAATGACTGTTATCCTTAAAAAAAAAGTACTTGGCTCGTTTCCCACGGGCCGATCCGAACCCGGCATTAGCGTACACGTGCAGCGCCGTGACGGAGAAATAACACCACAGCCCCGTCACGGGAGCATGCCCTAACGAACCCCCAAAACCCAATAAAGATGGTATTTTTCTTGTTTCTGTAAAAATCTCAACACAACAATGGCGACTCTCTCCTACCCAGTCCACTAATTGAAAACTCAGAATTCAGGAACCCTAATTTCATTAATGCATGGCTGTTGAATCAAGAACTAGCAAGAAGAAGGCGTCGAGTAAGCTGGCACCGGGTTTCCGGTTCCATCCAACGGACGAGGAATTGGTGCGGTATTACTTGAGGCGGAAAGTGTGCGGGAAGTCTTTTGTGTTCGATGCTATCACGGAGACTGATGTTTACAAGGCTGAGCCATGGGATCTTCCTTGTATGTCCCTCTTAAATCCTTTTTCTTTTGTGCGTGTTGATGTGTTTGTACTTTGTAGTTGTTCTTGCTGATGTGTTTGTTGTTGTTCTTGGATTGATCCGTGGAAGATTGGGGTTTTGGCTATTTCATGACTTTCTTTTTTTTTTTTTTTTTGGTTGTTGGATGGGGGTGATCGTGGGAGGAATATTGTTATTGTTTGTGGGTTTTTGATTTAGTGATGTGATTACGGATGGATTGATGGATGGTGGTTTATTTACTGTACGGGTTGTATAAATAGGTGAAATTCTTGATAATTCTGGTACGTATTGTGTGGGGATATTCTTAATTAGTGAGGTGCATTTGCGTTTATGGCTTTGGAGATAAATTGAATCATCAGAAGGGGAAAGAAGCCCAATTTGGCGGATCACTTTCACATTCTTGAACTTTCCAAGTATAAATTTTCTCAGACAAGATTCGCCTTATTTCCGTATGCATGTCTATGCCTTGTGTATGATCTAACTGTATGTAATTCGTGTAGCACATGGAGCAGCTTGATATTTGTTGATTTTTCATATTTCCCAAACTTGGAGTGACTTCTCATTGTGGATCTTTCTATAGGCATGTCGAAACTGAAGACCAGAGATTTGGAGTGGTATTTCTTCAGTATACTGGATAAGAAGTATGGCAATGGAGCAAGGACTAACCGGACGACTGAAAAAGGGTATTGGAAGACAACAGGTAAGGACAGAGCTGTTTACCATAGAAGTCAGGTTGTAGGAATGAAGAAAACACTTGTGTATCATTGTGGACGTGCACCAAAGGGTCAGAGGAGTAACTGGGTCATGCATGAGTACAGGCTTGTTGATTTAGAGTTGGAGAGAGCTGGAATTCCTCAGGTGGGTTCTTCTGTTGGTTACGTGATGATCGTCTGAAATGGCACATGAGTTTTTATAGTTCTGCACGGAGACATGCTTTTAGTTGGGAGCTTTAACATGGATGAAGAAATGGCCAGGAAACTTGTACATTGCGTCAGGGTAGGTCTGAAGGAAGAAGATATTATTACTGATTACAGGTTATGGATGTTGATGTAAGTTTGGAATTATTTGGAAAAGAACTAATGGCTTGAGATAACATCTTCGCCTTCAGTCCTATTACTGTAATCAGCATTGTAGCCATTTCGATTTTGAAAGTACTTTGTATGTTATTACTCATCATCCTTGGTTAGATACGGTCATTGAAGAATGCATTTATTGGTATAACGCACTGTTATTACAATTCTTAATGCCATTTATTCTTATGGGTATAACTTTTCTTGGGGTTAGGAGGCCTTTGTACTCTGCCGAATCTTTCAGAAGAGCGGTTCCGGGCCCAAGAATGGTGAACAATATGGGGCTCCATTCGTCGAAGAGGAATGGGATGATGATGAGTTGGACTCTGCTTCTGAAGATGAGGCGGCGGAGAAAGTTAACTTTGGTGACGATGCCTGTCTGAACAGCCATGATCTTCAGCAGGTTCTTGCTCTTACTACTGCAATATAATGATGTTTAGTAATTGATATTGTGATGCAAGTAAAGGTGAAATTTTGTGTTTCTTATTGCCTGTCCTATCGTTGTGTTTGTATGAATGGATGGTGTAACATGTAATGAAATTTAATATATGAAGCCTTCCTCCTCATGATTACATGTTTCCTTGTGCTAGATAACTGGACCGGATGTTCCTCCACAATCTGCTCCACTCCTATTGGACTTCCCATCTGCCGATGGCAGCTGTGTTGAGGAAACTACAGAGGCTTTCGATCAGAATCTGGATATTACTCCATTGAAGCAGGAGTGTATTGGTGAATGCAGCAAATCTGACGATTCTGATTACGTGAATTACTTGCTCAATGAACCATTCCTGGATTCCTTTGATAACCTTGAATATGATGGTGATGGAGGATTCATTGAAGCTAATGATCTCTCTAATCCTGTCGAAACCAATACGTCTGCTGCTGTTGATATGCTCGATGAGTATCTTACGTTCTTTGATGCCAAAGATGATAGCTCACTGTTCTTTACTTATGATCCTCCTTCCATGACTAGTGAAGCTGCCATTTCTGATCAATCCCTTCCTCACAAGGTAGTTTTACACTCGTGAATTTCCTTGTTTTTTTCCATTTTTCTTCCAAATATTTATATTCCCACTTGTTTCTCAGGAACCGGGCAAAGGAACTGAGCTAGGTAATTTACCAAACGGACAAGTTATTGACAATAAAAAAGTAATCGACAATAAAAACAATAACGCAGCATCATCCTTGGGTAAGCAAGATTCGGAAAAATATCAGTCAGGTGCTAAAACTCATCCTGGTTTTCCTCATCAACATCCTGATATATATATAAATATATTGATGCAAAATTTCATCTTGTTTCTGCGTGGTCCAGATTTCCAGTATCCATTTATCACGAAGGCAAGTAAAATGTTGGGCAATATCCCTGCTCCTTCAGCATTTGCTGCGGAGTTTCCTTCCAAAGAAGCAGTCCGTCAGCTCAACTCTCTCTCTCAATCCTCCAGTTCAGTTACCGGCATGATTCAAATAAGAAACTCGAATACAGTCAGTAACCGGAGGAGCCAGTCTCCAGCCAAGAATGAGAATTTGAACATTATTCTTTCATTTGGTTTTTCACAAAGTGATGATGGCTCGTCCAGCTTGGTTTCGAGTTTCAGCATTCGTCCAGGGAAGACTGTTTCGACAATCTCTAGCAGCTGGTTTTTCTACTTACTCTTTTGGGTCCTAATTCTTGCCATTAGCTTCAAGATTGGGACCTTCATATGTGCCAAGTGAGGCCTCGTATAGTGCAGTCCTCCGAAGCTCAGGTTACAAACATGCTATTATATGTATTTGAAATTAAATAGGTCTTTTTTCATTTATACTTTTCAGTAGTTAGGATAACTTGGTCGGAGTTTGATCCTTTTAATAATCCTACCGCGAATACTGTTTCAGATTTTTCCAGAACTTGTGTTCATGAAGAGATTATTTGTGACAAGATTTTGGTAATTGTTATTTTATTGATTAAGATCTTCTCTTCTTAAAGCAAAAAGAGCTAAAATGTAACAATTGCTTAATTATACAAATTTTCAGGTGGTCTGAAATTTTTATTTTTTTTTTCAATTAATTTAGATTATATCTGGATGGATTGCTGAATATTTATGAGAATTTTGGCAACTTGGGAAATAACATAACAGCACAAAAAATCTGTTTACAAGCCAGAAATACATTCTATAAGCATATCGAATACAGAAATACAAGTAAAGAGAGAGATTAGAATAATGGGAAGCCAAAGGAAATGAAGTTCAAAATTTATCTAAAGGGCTCCAATTGCCCCATTTATTTTAGTACTTTAGCACATACTATACTACGTAATCACAGGAAAACAGTGGCATCATATTGGATAAGGGTTTCTTTCGCGGTTAAGTTGTTGCTCTACATTTCTCCTGGAAGCATTGTGTCGCCAGGAAGATCACAGACGGCAATGCCCTGAAACGGGAGGAAGTTGCAAAGATTACAAAATGCTGCTAAGATTCATATAAAAGCTCGGAGATAATTTGACTGCACAAATTGAAACATCAAGTTGTACCTCTCCGGTAAGATGGGCTACGCATTTCTGCTCGGCAAGTAGCTCAGCTTCCGTCTGCAAAATATAACATTTACGTAAAGTCTTAATTCAAGTGTAATTTAATCTATCTTTAGAGATCAAACATTGATGATTTGAGGGGGTTCTCAATCAAATGAAAGAGGATACCTTCTTGATTCGATTCCAAAGCCAGTCGTCGAATATTACATCCTCGACTAGTTCATAATCCCCATCTCCCTAAGAATACCAGAATTAGATGTCAGAATTTTTATTCATGGAAAGATCAGCCGAGAAAGTGGTATTACCGAAATACTGAAGATAATACATACTTTAGATCTGCATGGCATGCTGAAGACAATACCCTCTGCAATACCGTAAGGATTTCCAGTAGTATAAACCTAATTTTCGTTGAAAGTTTATAAATATTAGATATATGGTGAATGCAGGATAAAAATGAACGAACGGGTTATTGGAACTTAAAATGTAACTCATGAAACATGAATATATTTTAGGATAATTACACTGGCATACCCTAAGGTTTGGCCTGATTACGCAAACTCTTCTTGAGTTTTGAAAATAACAAAAACATCCCCAGCCATATCCTGAGGTATTGTAGTCATAAAACTTTAAATAGAAATACTAATAGTAAGTGTCCAAGGACAAGATATGGTATTAAAAAAGAACTAGAGATCATATCATCAAAACTCATTGATCCACATATAAATTCTTTGTTAACTAGTAATTTCCAAATCTTAGGGGAAGTTTGTGTAATTAGGCCAAAACTCAAGCATGTATTATCCTTATAAGCTAATGAATGCCAATAGTATAGACTACTTAATGATGTAAAACTCTAATGTTCTTGCTTAGAGATCCAAACCCATATATATATAGTAAAATAAAGTAATGACAAACTTACTCCGCTTGAGAACCAATCTCCCTCGGGTGTAGGAGTGACGAGAGACCTTATGGCATCGACGATCGACACAGCAGTTGAGGCTGCAGAGGACCTTCCCCATTTTTTAATAAGGACACCGCCTCTCTGAAAATCATATTTCAATGAGCTGTAATTACATAAGGCGGGATCAAATTTTATCCACAAAAATAAAAGTTGACCTTTCAAAACTCACCGTTTGGACCATTTGTGTGAACTCCTCTTCTAACCACTTTGTGTCTTTGATAACCTCTTTGACAGGAACGCCATTGATTTTAGCATTCAGGAAGTCAGGAACCTGAAAAGCAACATTAAAAAATGAGGAAATTTTAAGGTAGAAATATTAGCATCACAGTTGATGAATGACCTGAGTCGTGGAGTGGTTCCCCCATATTGTCATATTAGATATTTGGTCATAAAAGACTCCTGCCTTAAGGGCAAGCTGCACACACGATATAAGATACACAAGTTCTTCATTTGAAGGTTGGGAGAAATAGTAAGTTCACACCAGGGACAGAGCCAGGGGGCCAGGGCCCCCATCTCTAGAGGGAAAAGGACGTTAGTTACCTGACATTTTGCTCGATTTTCATCTAACCTAGTCAATGCGTGAAAATTTTTGGCGGGAATATCTGGAGCGTTCTTCAAACAGATCAATGCACTACATAGGCAAAGAAAGTAAATTAGTTAGGTTAATAGCTGAGAGGTGAAGAACCACGACACAAGAAGGGAAATATCATTTAATTACTTGGTATTGCAAGGATTTCCCACGACTATCACTTTCACATTCCGGGATGCAACAGCATTGAGAGCTTTCCCCTGCAAAGGATAGTACACACATAAATAGGGATGTTATAAACATATTATAACATTAAATAATCAATGTTTCTACTCGTACATCCTCTTAACAGCCTAAGATGAAACGGCTACCGAGTGTACAGAAGCAAAAAACATAAGTAAATCTTGCCAATGCATGAAAATGAAGAAGATGATGATATTGATACCTGTTCCGCAAAAATCTGGCCATTTATGTCTAGTAAGTCTGCCCGCTCCATCCCGGGCCCACGTGGCTTTGCACCAATCAGAAGTGCCCATTCTGCATCTTGGAAAACCTCATAAGGATCGATGCCAATACTCACTTCCCTAAGTAAAGGAAACAAAGAGTCCTCCAGTTCCATTGCAACTCCTGAAATGTAAGTTTTAGTGTTACTACAAAGATTTGGATAAGTTAATATAATACTTCTTGAGAGAAAAATTAAATTATATGGTAAAATAGGCCAGTACCTTCAAGTGCTTGGATTGACCGCTCAGATCCTAATAATTTTAATGCAATAGGTTGATTCGGTCCAAAAACCTCCCCAGAAGCAAGCTGACCCAAAGAAGAATCATTTAATAAAATTTGTAAAAATTCTTTCTTGGAACCAAGAAAACAACTGGCTGGTTTTGTTACCTTAAAGAGAAGATGATTGGATATCATCCCAGCAGCACCTGAGACAGCAATGTTGATTAATTTCTTCCATGATTTTGTTTCCTCTTCCTGTCAACACACAGTTTGTAAATAAAGCCAGAATTCGACACCGAGACTAAAATGAGCTTAAATTTGATAATGAATCGGATAGTTGCCAACTGCAACTGTTTTCATGCAAAATCTAATGAACCAAGTACAAGAAAAGGTGTTTCCTGCCTCTAAGCCATCATAAGAAAAAGATTAGAGGGCCTTTTATATCTAAACCCACAGATATTGTTATGTCAAAATAGGTCCCCACAAATTTTGAAACACTACAAACCATCCCAAGGGAGATTAAAGAATTACACATCCACCACTGGGAGTTTGTGTAATTTCTAAATCTGCTTATAGGGTAGTTTGTAGTTCTATCAAACCTGTGGAGCCAACTATAATACAACGTAAGATGTGGTTTACATGGAATTAAATGATAATAGAACTCCATAAACATTAGTTAGAAAACTCAATTATCATTTATCCAGGAATCAAACTCAAAAAACCAATTGCCCAACGTCAACCAGCCTCAAAACTTTCTCATTCCTCGACCAATACTTCAACTCAACACTTAAAGAAACATTAAAATCATAGAGAAATTACATCAAACACAAAACATGCACTGAACAAGACTCACAGCTTTGAGATCATAAGTGAGACAGAACACTCCATAACAATCCGATTTCTTCTTCGCCTCCTCCGACTTCACCGCCACCGGCGCTTCACTGCACAAAAACCCATCAAAAACAAACTCCAACCCACAAAACCCATAAACCTCCCCAAAAAAAACACACTTCAACACCCAAAAAGGCACTCACTTTGCAGAAACAGAGCATCTAATCCCCGAATTCTTGTTTCCCCTGACTCTAACACGGCTGTTAACATGAAAAAGCTTAGAAACATAAGAAATCTTTGAAGAACACTGAAGGGCTGCTTTGCTATACGATGAAGAAGACTGTGTTAACTCTGCCAAAGCCATTGCAGCTCAGAGTGAGGGTTTTCAAGAATATTCTACAACTTCAGTGTGTGTGGGAATCTTGCAGAGAAGAAGAGGGATGATGGAGAGAGACGGGATTATAAGGAGTGGATATTTGAACTAAGAGTTCTAAGGCCATGCGAATGACACTTGTCCTGTCCATACAATCTTCCATGTCTGCGGGTCGTATCTATCTCATCTCTAATAGTCTAAGGTAAAGTCCTTGTGTTGTTTGGAGGTATGTGTGAGTCGTGACTATGTGTATTTTTGATTCACAACACGAAAAGGACACAGTGCTGCGAAGAAAATGGACACAACATGTTGGAGGAAGATTTTCTTCCTTGGCTTGGCTCTTCTTCCTCATGAGAATTTCTTTTCTTTTTTTTTTTTTTCTTGTTTTGGATATAAAGCAACAAGAAATAATTGGTTTTTTATAATTAATCATAAAAATGTAAATGAATAAATATAATTGACATGACATTGCAATTCCCAACTTTTTCTAAGAAAGTAGTTTTTCCATTCTTGAGTCGGTGGATATTAATGGGGTGGTAAGAGTGAGAGGGAAATTTAATGGACCCATTATTTGGATATCAAGGTTTTGTTGGGCTGAATCTGGGTAATTGTAATACCAACCCACTGAACGGCCTGTGTGTCTGTGACTGCCTGCAGTCGAGAGAGACCGCATGATTTCGTCTACACAAGCCCTAAATTTCGAGAGGCCCCATCGTTACTTTACCTATAATATTGAATTATTTGAATTTTGAATCATATTGAATAATTAAATCATACCAGATGAAATGTCTTCTCATAAATGGATTCAATCGGTATGAAAGGATCATGCTCAAACTTAATTATGATACAAATTCCGTTTTATACAATTCATGGACGATAATAGGCCATTCATGTCGGTCTTTCTCGATTTTTCAAACTCGATTGTAATTTTAAATCCAATCTTTTTGAATATGAACATTACACGACACGTGCATGACAAGACACATTATTTTTAAATTCACATATAAAAATTGTCTCGAGTCTGTCCTACGCTACACAACAAAATACTAATTTTAAAAATATCCTTCATTGATTTGGATCCCATAAGCATAATTCTTGTACTAAGTTAACATATTATATGATGCACCTACTTACGAGGAAAAGTTATTGATTCAATCGTCACTGATGAATCTCTACTGTGGGGTGGTTCCAACTTCTAAGAGAACTAATATGTATACTCGTTTGGCTATATGTAGGAACCGAATGATCTAAACCTGTTCATGTTTGCATTCACAGCCTTCTTTTCAGATAAATTAAAAATGTGACAATCTTAAATTTGGAGCTACAATGCATGAATATCCGATATCAGAGACGGAACTAAAGGGATCCAAAATTAAGAGGGCAAAATTTTGTTTTGGGAGACAAAAATATTAAATTTTCAAAATATATATATATAAATTTAAAAAAAATTCAAAATTGATATCCTATCGGCAGGGGCCACCCCACGCCCCCCGTTGTCTCCGTCTCTGATGAATACAAACATAGTGTTACGGACACGAAATGGATTTTTTCTTAAATTTTCTACGTTAGGAGTTTCTGACACGACATGACACGGCAAAATAATATTTTTCGAGCATAATGAATTGGACATCGCAAAAGATGCAACTTCACACAGCCTGGGGCGGCAAAAATGTCAATAACCTGGGAATGTCCAAACAGATAATGATGTCCAAAACGTCCCATTCTCAAACAAGGGATATTCTTTATGCCACCTCTCCTTCAATAGCCGGCTACTAAGCAAATAAACATCTCAAACGACAACACTTTAGGACAAAGGATGCAACTCACTGTCCTTAAAAGGCTGTTGCCAGGTTCCATTCTAAACATGCAACGAAGAGAGGTTGCTAGCAATGGCAATCACGGAGGAAGAATCATTTCCAACTTCCCTATTCTTCGACAACAAGAGTGGCTTCGATTCACGAACTGGAATCTACCATTCCCTTGTCCGTCTCAAAGAAAACCAAATGATCCCTACCCAACCTGACGTAGACATAGCCACGTATATTCTGTCACAACTCCCGCCGGCTGACGAAGCCGAAACCCGAGTTGCACTCGTTGACTCAGCAACGGGTCATCAAATCACCTATGCAGAACTCAAGCATTCGATAAACTCGCTTGCTGCTGGCCTATACCATGGACTCGGCCTCAGGAAGGACGACGTGGTTTTCCTCTTATCACCAAACTCGGTATTATACCCAGTTATATGCCTTGCAGTACTCTCCGTCGGGGCAATTATAACCACAGCCAATCCACTCAATACAGAAGGTGAAATAATCAAGCAAGTACGTGATTCAAGGGCAAAAATAGCCATTTCTTCCCCGGAAGAGATGAAAAAGTTGGTTCCGACAGGGGTGCCTACACTACTTACTACCCGTAGCAATACAGATGCTAATCATCTCTCGATTGAAGAGCTGATTGACAACTGCGAACCGTTAGAGATTCCACAAGCAAAACCAGTTCAATCAGACACAGCAGCAATACTGTACTCTTCCGGTACTACAGGAACAAGCAAAGGAGTGGTTTTAACACATTCCAACTTCATTTCAGTGGTGACTCTACTCAAGTGGTCAACCGACGTATCCCGAGCCCACGATGATGTCTTCTTATGCTTCATACCCATGTTTCACATATACGGCCTAGCATTTTTTGGCCTAGGGCTATTTTGCACGGGTAATACTGTTGTTCTAATGCAAAGATTCGATTTCAAAGGAATGCTCGAAGCTATTCAGAATTATAAAGTGAATAACATACCAGCAGTCCCGCCGGTGATACTTGGGCTGGTGAAGAGTACTGGAACAGGATATGACTTGTCGTCCTTGAGACGGGTTGGGTCAGGGGCAGC